>BRDA01006446.1:16989-32883 GCA_036984385.1 Crenuchus spilurus
GAAAGCTGGGTTTGTGTCCTAGCGTCTTCCAGCAGGACAATGACCCCAAACATACTTCAAAAAGCACCCAGAAATGGATGGAAACAAAGCTCTGGAGAGTTCTAAAGTGGCCAGCAATGAGTCCGGATCTAAATCCCATTGAACACCTGTGGAGAGATCTTAATATTTCTGTTGGCAGAAGGCACCCTTCAAATATGAGAGACTTGGAGAAGTTTGCAAAAGAAGAGTGATCCAAAATTCCAGTTGAGAGGCGTAAGAAGCTTGTTCATGGTTATAGGAAGCGATTGATTTCAGTTATTTTTTCCAAAGGGTGTGCAACCAAATATTAAGTTGAGGGTGCCAATAATTTTGTCAGGCCCATTTTTGGAGTTTTGTGTGAAATTATGTATAACAAAACATGTGTAATTACAATAATTTTCTGGGAGAAATACTTCATTTTGTGGAAAAATTCAGGGGTGCCAACACTTTCGGCCATGACTGTAGATGGATGGATGGATGGAACGAACAAACAAACAAACCAACTTTATTGATCCCTTTAGGAGGTTCCTTCAGGGAAATTATGGATATCTCCCCTTTGTGGCCACAAGGTACAATGCAGTCACATCAGAGCCTGTGACTTCAAACCAAGTAACTTAGGAAGACTCTGTACTAGTGATGATCTATTAGCCTCATTTTTTGTTGGATCCATATCTGATTTCTTCTCTTCCATATGACCTATAGAAAATTCAATTCATAGTTCTTGCTTTGTTTTTGTTCTTTAATAACATTGAACATACTTAGTACCTGAACATACTGTATAGACCCTGGCCTGTACCGTCTCCAAGACTGCAATCACTTTAACTGTCAGAGTTTGTTAATAGAGTGATGACTTATTGTTTTAATGTTAGGGAAAAAGTATGATGGCAAGTTCATGCAGAGCTAGTGCTGCATGTTTTAGTGAAATTGTTTTTTAATTGTTCAGATGATGTTCTACAGTATTTGCTTGACGTGACCAGGGGTGTAGTGCCAAATTCAGGATCCTATGCACAAGCAGTGCCCAGCCCAACCCCTGCCCCCCAATTTTTAATTATAATTTATTTTCATTTTTAAAGGAAAATAAAATTCCAGACTCCTCAAGAGCCCTCCCTCCACTTACAAGGCCTCATGATGTGACCATTTTCAGAGAGATTAGATCATAACCTATTTAGATGGATGAGAGAACATACTTGTATGTAAATAGAAATGTAACATATGCTATTGTTACTTTATAGAACGTGTATATTGATAATCTGTGGTTTGATTAAGTATGATTATGTATGTTTTTATTTATTTATTTATTTATTTTTATGCTAATTGTATAGTACAAATGTGTTATAAATGATGCAAAATATAATTTGGTTGAACTTTTTTTGCTGTTGCTAAGCTTCACTCTAAAATAGTTTAAATACTATATTATTACTTGATGACATTTTACACTATTTTCCTCTAACAAGGTTGCAGTTTAAGGCTTGATTGGGCACCAGTGAAAGGAACCATCAAAATTGTATTACAGTTAGTGTTATCTTATGCTGTGATGACTGCAGTTTGTCTTTTGTCCAGAAGGGGGAGGAAAAAAGATAAAGATTAACTGCACTTATGTTGACCCTGGCCATGAGGGCCCTATATCTGAGATATTGTTGAATGTCTGTCCACAACCAGCATCTGGAACTCTGTTGAAATATTTCACTATTTTTGTTTGTGTTTTCATTCTGATTGTGTTTTGACTGCTTCTGGGGGGTATTCCAGGCTTTCTCAGATTAGCCAGGTAACGCAAGCCCGAAGTCGAACCTGTCCAATGAGAAAAGAGCAGCAGGACATCCCTATTGGCCAGTCCTCAAAGTATGGCTTAAACTATCTGGCTTACTTGGAAATCCTGCTTTGTGGAATACCCCCCTGGAAGTGTGTTTCTATGTTGATCTCTCACTCATGCCAGTATGACATGTCAGTAGAGGTGGGTAGAGAGGCTAAAGTTACTTAGTAACTTAAAGCTCCTGCAGATGTGCAACAGGATTCATGGATTCGATGTATGGAAAATAATTTGTAAAGCAAATGTTAATGATTGGCAAAAAGGAGTGATTGCATTTGCCAAAGGCCATGTAGTGTGAAGGAAAATGCTGAATTTGCAGGTGTATCAAAGTATATAGACACACTGGTCACTCAGCAGTTACTACCCCCTTAAACATGCAAGGTGATTCATTTTTTTGTCTGTGGAGCTTATTTTCTGTGTCTCTCTGGCACTCACACACACACACTCACACACACACACACACACACACACACACACACACACACACACACACACACACACACACACACACACACAACACACATGCTCACACATTCACAATACATTCCTCTCCATTAACCATTCCAGAAAGTTACAGATCAGGACAGGGATTCTCTAGGGAGTGTTTTGTGTGCATGTGTGAGAAAAGCATGTAGTATGTGATATATAAACTATACACAGTGTGATATACAGGGAAATGCTCTTCCTGTGCCTGTTAAAGGCAAGCTGAGAAGTGTGCATGACCGCAAAGCTGTAGATGATTTATGGTCTTTGAAACTCAAAACAGTTATTTTTTCTTAATTTCACATGTCTACAAGATGCTGAGTCTGCAGAATTTGGAAGTGTCTGCTCCAACAGGAACACACTCCTACAGGCACATTCCATGATTTGTGAAGACCATAAAAAAATTCTGTACCCAGTTATAGTCTATTTTATGGGACAGCTCTGTGTGTGTCTGTGTGTGTGTGTGTGTGTGTTTGTTCTGTTACAGGAGAAGGGGAAGATTCATATGCCTCTAACTTTAACTTTCAGCTGTGTTTGTATGGGCAAAGCAGACAATGAACTTCAGTTCTGTTAGTACTGTTATACACTCTAACAGCATGCTCACCGCCCTCTGTTCAGACTGCCTGGATATCCGAGCTGCTCGCGTGCTCCTGGACAATGACCATTATGCCCTGGAGAAGCTGAAGAGGCGGGTGTTAGAGTACCTGGCAGTGCGGCAGCTCAAGAGCGCCCTCAAGGGCCCTATCCTGTGCTTTGTGGGGCCTCCAGGTGTGGGCAAGACAAGCGTGGGCCGCTCCATCGCCCGCACTCTGGGCAGGGAGTTTCATCGCATCGCTCTGGGAGGAGTATGTGACCAATCAGACATCCGTGGCCACAGGTACACTCTTTCAACATGTATAAGTTCTTTCTAAAGCAGAGGTGCTGCAAGAATCTTAAAACGACATGGTGGTTACAACCAACATAACAGCCAGTTGATGTACTCTAGATTTGACTTTACAGTCTTTGAAGCAGTTTTGTATGTCTGAAACTCAATTGCACTTGAATTGCATAATGTTAAATACTTTTACAAAATCATACTGTGTGCAACTCACAACATATTTTTTTCTGCATAGTTCAGTCATTAAACATGTCAAGACTGAACCATCAAATGCTTGCCAGAAAACAGTTAATTCTTTCAAATTGTTTCATTTATTTGACATTCTGACATTATGATGAAGAAATAACAAATTGTGTTTGAGTTTTGTTTTGTATCATATTTGATACATCCAGAATCTATTGCTCATACCAAGTTGTTTAAACAAACAAAAATGTAATTTCAAGCTTACAAATCTATGTACCATGTATCCTCTGAAGCATGCAGTGCATGGATAATCCACTAGGTGGCAAAAGACATGCATCTGATTTTATACATCAGAATGTCCTCATTTATTTAATTATTTTATTTATATATTATTATTTATATAGAAATATATCATGTAAGATCATTTTGTTCATTTCAGTAAAATTTAAATTAATTATCACACCCACACCCACATGAATGGGTGTAAATACACTTCTTGACTGAGTTTATTAAATTTATTGATTATGAAGTTTTTGTCTAAAATATATTTTTTAAATGTATGCAGGGTTAAGAGGTACAAACAGAAAAAACACCCACTATACAATAAGTATGTTCACTGGTGGTTTTGTTTAGCAAATAAAATTGCTGTATATGCATTGTACATATGGCAATCCCTAGTTCTTCTTACCACCAAATCTAAGTTGGTAAGTATCTATACAGTACAGCATTTCACAAACATTTCAATTAATTTAATGATATAGAAACTTTTACAAACGGTGAAATCTCCCTGTATCTGTTATTCAGCTTGCCAAATAATTACTAAGGCTTTCACATCACTCTTGGTAAATAAAGAGGACGGAAGATGCTAATCCATGCAGGAAACAATTGAAGTTGTCTGAGGCCGAGCATTGTCTGTTTAGCCTCATTCACTGGTATAGTTCATTCTCACTAAGGACAATTAAACAAGGCTGTAGAAATTTTTGATTTTCCAAATTCATTGTTTATATAGAAAAGAGTTGTTATTGTAATTACAGTGGCATGCAAACGTTTAAATACCAGGTTTTTGTCATTTTTAAAAATCGGACTAAGATGAGTCAATTCATAATGTTTTCCATCTTTAATGTGACGTAAACGTAATTTAACTAATCGCATTCAAACTCATGTTAAGTAATAGTTAATACACAATTGCCATTATTTAAAGTGATTCTAATTAACCCCAAATAAAGTTCAGCTGTTCTAGTAGGACTTTATTGATATTTACTCATTTGTAACATGCAGCAAAAGCCACACAGCTTACAAAGCATCAAATGGATTTCATTGTTGAAAGGCATCAGTCAAGAGAAAAGGACAAAACATTCCCAAAGCATTGCATATGCCATGGAACACAGTGAAGGTGGTAATCAAGAAGTGGAAAAATTTAGGCACAACAGTGCCTTTATGACATTATGAAGAACTGAACTTCCCTCCAAAACTAATGAAAAGACCAAAAGGAACGGGTCCACGAGGCTGCCGAAAAGGCCTACAGCAACATTAAAGGAGTTGCAAGAATTTCTGGCAGTACATGCAACAATAATCTCATGCAAACAAAAACATTCGAGCACATTCGAAGTTTTGCCAAGATCATGTGGGAAAATGTGCTATGGTTTGATGAGACCTAGGATTGCAAAATTCCAGGAATTTTCAAAGTTGGAAACTTTCCATGGGAATTAACAGGAATTTATGGGAATTAACAGGAATTTATGGGAATAAAACAGAAATATACAAAATTGAAAGTTGGCCCTCAACAGGGAACTTAAATATAGTTGGGGAAAATATACAGTGAGGAAAATAAGTATTTGAACACCCTGAGAATTTGCAAGTTCTCCCACTTAGAAATCATGGAGGAGTCTGAAATTTTCATCTTAGGTGCATTTCCACTATGAGAGACATCATCTAAAAGAAAAAATCCAGAAATCACAATGTTTGATTTTTTAAATAATTTATTTGTGTTACTGCTGCAAATAAGTATTTGAACACCTGTGAAAATCAATGTTAATATTTGGTACAGTAGCCTTTATAGAGGTCAAACGTTTCCTGTAGTTTTTCACCAGGTTTGCACACACTGCAACAGGGATTGTGGCCCATTCCTCCACACAGATCTTCTCCAGATCAGTCAGGTTTCTGGGCTATCGCTGAGAAACACAGAGTTTGAGCTCCCTCCAAAGATTTTCTATAGGGTTTAGGTCTGGAGACTGGCTAGGCCACTCCAGAACCTTAATATGCTTCTTACAGAGCCACTCCTTGGTTATCCTGGCTGTGTGCTTTGGGTCATTGTCATGTTGGAAGACCCAGCCACGACCCATCTTCAATGCTCTTAACGGAGGGAAGGAGGTTGTTCCCCAAAATCTCGCAATACATGGCCCCAGTCATCCTCTCCTTAATACAGTGCAGGCGTCCTGTCCCATGTGCAGAAAAACACCCCCAAAACATGATGCTTCCACCCCATGCTTTACAGTAGGGATGGTGTTTTAGAGATGGTACTCATCATTCTTCATCCTCCAAATATGGCGAGTGGAATTAAGACCAAAAAGTTCTATTTTGGTCCCATCTGACTACAGCACATTCTCCCATAACTCCTCTGGATCATCCAAATGGTCATGGGCAAACTTAAGACAGGCCTGGATGTGTGGTGATTTAAGCAGGGGAACCTTCCTTGCCATGTATGACTTTAAACCATGACATCTTAGTGTATTAGCCACAGTAACCTTGGAAACAGTGGTGCCAGCTCTCTTCAGGTCATTGACCAGCTCCTCTCGTGTAGTTCTGGGCTGATTCCTCACCTTTCTTAGAATCATTGATACACCACGAGGTGAGATCTTGCATGGAGCCCCAGTCAGAGGGAGATTGACAGTCATGTTTAGCTTCTTCCATTTTCTAATAATTGCTCCAACAGTTGATCTTTTTTCACCAAGCTGCTTGGCAATTGCCCCGTAGCCCTTTTCAGCCTTGAGAAGGTTTACAATCTTGCCTCTGGTGTCTTTGGACAGCTCTTTGGTCTTAGCCATGTTAGTAGTTGGGTGTCTTACTGATTGTGTGGGGTGGGCAGGTGTCTTTATGCAGCTATCGACCTCAAATAGGTGCTTCTAATTTAGAATAATAAGTGGAATGGAGGTGGACTTTTTAGAGGCAGACTGAGGGCCAGAATGTTTGCTGATTGGCAGGTGTTCAAATACTTATTTGCAGCAGTAACACACAAATAAATCACATTGTGATTTCCAGATTTTTTCTTTTAGATTATGTCTCTCACACTGGACATGCACCTAAGATTAAAATTTCACACGCCTCCATGATTTCTAAGTGGGAGAACTTGCAAATTTGCAGGGTGTTCGAATACTTAATTTCCTCACTGTATTGTAGCATAATCTTGGCTAAAACAACCAGATTTAATGCAAGTACACTCTTCAATCACATGCACACAGCACTGCTTACTGCAAGACTACTGAGGCCACGCCCCCTGCATGCACTGTGCACTCCTCCATCACATGCATGGATACTTTTTTATTGGGTGGGGGAGTTCATGTTCATGTTTTTGTTGTTCATAATTCATAATGTTCATTGTTCATCAGTTAATCCCGATAAATTCCAAATAATTCCCATAAATTCCCAATAATTCCCATAGAAAGTTTCCAATTTGAAATATTTCCAAAATTCCCCAGCTTAACTTCCCATGGAAATTGTCCACCCCTTTGCAACCCTGAGACCAAGGTTGAACTTTTTGGCCATAATTTCAAAAGGTATGATTGGTGCAAAACCAACACTGCATCACCACAGGGAAGCATAGTGGAGGCAGCATTATACTTTGGGGCTGCTTTTCTGCAGCTGGAACTGGGGCTTTAATCAAGGTGGAGGGAATTATGAACAATTTCAAATATCAGTCAATTTTGGTACAAAACCTTCAGGCCTCTGCTTAAAACCCGAAGATGAGGATGAATTTCACCTATCAGCATGACAATAACCCAAAGTATACCTCCACATTGACAAAAGAATGACTTCACCAGAAGAAGATCAAAGTTTTGGAATGGCCCAGCAAGAGCCCAGACCTGAATACAAATCTTGACCTGAGGAGAGCTGTATACAGGAGATGCCCTCACAATCTAACAAATTTTAAGAGTTTTTGCAAGGAAGTGTGGGCAAAAATTGCCAAGTCAAAATGTGTCGTGAATAGATTCCTACCCAAAAAGTTTGAATACTGTCATAAATTCACTTCAACAAAGTATTAGTTTAAGGGTGTCCCAATTTTATGCAACCGTGTTGTTTTAGTTCTTTATTTTTATTTGTTCACCCAAAAATATTTCAGTTAATTTCAATGGAATTGTACAGATTATAGGTGGAAAAAAAAGTTAAAAATGAATCTTGGTCTGATTTTTTAAAACCACATAAACCTGGTATTTTAACAGGGGTGTCCAGACTTTTGGATGTCTTAACTTTTGTAACACATGCTCTTTCAAAAGGAACATAGTGCATTTTAACTGCTATTTTTAATGTTTGAGGAAACTGATCAGAGTGACTGTTTTAAGTCAAATGGATGAATCTAAAGTAAATACGCTGGTGTTTATAGCATCCCGAAAGGCACTATGATGTTACCCGACACACTAACATGTTTGAGTACCTGCAAAGGAGTGTAGGTACAGTATGTTGTGAAGTAGGTCATAATGTAGGTGTGATGCTCTAGGTAAGAAATTCAGAAGTAAAACCTCTTTTACTTCCTACATAGTTAAAGTCAGCTGCAGAATCTTGTGGGCCTGGCTCAATGCTGGCCTAGGAAGAGCCGGCTAGTGAGACATTACATATGACCCTGAGTAATGTGAGGGAACCTGAGAAGCAGGAGCTGAGGTCATCTTCTGCTTCTGATGTTCTCTCTGATCTCCTGTCACTATGGAGACCGACAGGGTATGACATCAAGGCCTGCAGGCCGGGGCAAGTCCCTGCAAGTTTCCTGTGGTTTCAGCAGAAGCCCCCTAAACACACACATGTTCATCTTTTTGAATTACTGAACTCTGTATCTTTGAGAAGGTTTTGTCCCACTTTTTCAGTGTTTTCAAGGACAAACCATTTATTGATGTTGTTTTATTGCATGAGTATCTGTTGTACTCACTCACCCACTGTAAAAGGGTTAGTGGTTTTGCTGCTCTACAGCAATAACATCACTGCTTCCCCCTTATGTCTGTAATTATGTTTCATCTCTTGCCTGCTTTTCACTAGCTCATCCTCCTTCTAAGCCAGACGAGGGGGAGGAAATCCCTATGTTGCTCGTCTTGGCTTAGAGTTCCTCCTACATGTGTTTAATTCTCTGTGAACTTCAGGGGTGGCCAGACATCTTGATATGCAACCTGTCTTCAAACGTTTTCGTTCTTAGTGCAATATTGTTGGCAACAGTGCTAGTAATAGTCATCTGTCCTAATGAACTCTTGTTCCTTTTTCTCTCTTGTTTTCCTGCACACCTCCCCTCCATGTATCCACCCCTCTTTGTTCACAGGCGAACCTACGTAGGAAGTATGCCTGGCCGCATCATCAATGGCCTGAAGATGGTTGGCGTCAACAATCCTGTCTTCTTATTGGACGAGGTGGACAAATTGGGCAAGAGCCTGCAGGGAGACCCTGCTGCTGCCCTTCTGGAGGTGAAAAGAATTGCACAATTACCATTGTGTCGTGCTGTCAAATTATACATTATGTGTGCTTTGATATCTATACTTCATTCCTCAAGATTTTGTGAAAAACTTTGTGAATAAATTATTTTCAAACTGAATAACTAAAATAATGCATGTCCCTCAGCTCAATAATGGACACTAAAGGTTGTTTTGCCTTTACCAATGACTTTTTCTTGGAGCATTAATATTGAATTGAATTGATATTTATGGCTATATGTATGTATCCCCAATCAGATTACGCAAATGTTTTGTCTTATACATGCATGGATTATTAGGATGTATGCTGATCTTGTGTGTTTATCCAAACTGATATATAATTGGCAGTGCCAGTGTGCCCCATACTAATGCAATTGCAATCAGTTCACAGTTCATTAACATTGTTTTTGTTTGATAAATGCAAATGCTATTCAGTTAGCATTACATTCAATGATGTTAAATGAAGGCCTTCATCTCATGTAAGTATTTTTCTTCAAAACAGATGTAGCCAATGTGTTCTGACAATCAGACTTATAACATGTAAGTCTTTGAAGGTGTTCACCGAAATAAGAAGGTGAAAAGAGGTCACAGATGAGAAAGCTGTCCAAATTCAGTTTGAAAAGGGAGCTATGGGCTGGGAAATGAAAATAAAAGAACTGTGTGTCTGCAGTGTAAAAACAGTATCAGGTTGACCACGACAGCGTAACCTCACATAGGCTGTGGCCCTCTGTCCCAGCTCAACCCGGACCACCTGTGCTTTAGTCTGCCGTTTCCTAGAAATGCTCTTGGTAAAGTGTCCATTACCTCTCCCACTCATAGTGGAACACAAAGAGACCAAAGACCTTGCTGAAGGTCACTTAGACACTGTAGTGTGGGCTTTAGTGGCTCTGCCTGTTTGAGGATTTTAAGATTCTTCAGTCTGAAGGCGCCACACTGGATTTTTTTTTTTT
Source organism: Crenuchus spilurus (assembly GCA_036984385.1). Lineage (NCBI taxonomy): Eukaryota > Metazoa > Chordata > Actinopteri > Characiformes > Crenuchidae > Crenuchus > Crenuchus spilurus. Next base: position 26,971 of record BRDA01006446.1, read on the forward strand.
TTACCAGTCAAATTTTTAAATTGTTTGTTCTAGATCTGTGCGTATGTGTGACGACATGAGCATGTAAAGACCCACAGCAGCTTGATGTGTTTGCTGATAATGTGCTTAAAGTGTAATCTTGTGCTTTGAATTGCTGGATAACTTCAGATTACATACTGTTCAGCCTTTGTTTAACCCTGTTTACAACCTACCTTTAGGATGCAATCTCATCTCTTTCTTTTGTAACATTCTCAGATGCACTAGCAATAACATGCTCATAGAGATCTTCTCCACCCACATTAACAGTAGAAAGCACAACACATTTCTTATTGCAGAGAGCATCAGATAACATTGTGAACTTCAGATACGAGAGCTTACAGGCTTGGCTTTCTGCTCTGTGATAGTCATGAATAACAATACAAATAAATTCTCTTACAAGACTGACAGGACTTAAGCCTGGCCCTGGACTACAACCTTTTTGGAAGAGGCGTAGTCTAGAAATTTAGTCCATAAGGTTCCTGCATGAGTTCATAGTTTTTTTTTTTTTTGCAGAAAATGTTCTAGTGCTATGAAAGAAGATAGTGATGTGTTTTTTTTTTGTTGTTGTTTACAATCAGGTTCTGGACCCAGAACAGAACCACAGCTTCACTGACCACTACCTCAATGTAGCCTTTGACCTCTCACAAGTCCTCTTCATTGCCACAGCAAACACCACAGCAACCATCCCCCCTGCTCTACTGGACAGAATGGAAGTCCTGCAGGTGCCAGGTCAGAGTTCATGGCTGAAAGGTCACAGTGGTGTAAAGAAGTCAGTAAAAAGGACAATACTTATATGGAAATATTGATGATTGATCACCACTATATTGATTACTGATTTTCATAACAATGACACACATTTCAGGCAGGCAGATGGCTTAGTAATTGTAAGAATGTATAATAGTGTCTTTGTGTTCTCATAGTGTGTGTGTGTGGGTGTGTACATTGCAGGGTACACACAGGAGGAGAAAGTGGAAATAGCCCATCGGCACCTGATCCCCCATCAGCTGGAGCAGCATGGCCTCACCCCTCAACAGCTCCAGATCCCTCAAGACTCCACACAGGAAATCATCAGCAAGTAAAAGCATATGCATTTTTCTAACATGATTGGGCTTAAACAGTCTTACGAAGACTTCTATGCAGAGTTCTATTGCCTCTGTGGATTGTGTGCAAACATATTAGCCATTTTTTTATACGTTTTTTTCCAGAAGAGATAGTTTAGATAGCAATATAAGCCATGCCGGAGTTGACCTCACTATCTCTTTTTTTTTTTAGTCATGTGCTTAGAAACACTAGCAAAGTGTCCATATACAGCGAGCTCACATTCAGGGCAGTTATGTTGCTGAGTAGAAAAGTATAGCCTATATATTTAGGAATAAGAGAAAGTCATCACATTTTATTTTCCATAAAGTAAAAACCCTTTTTTTCTGGTATAGACAAAGCTAAAGCATGTTCATTACAAAACTTATAACCATGTTCCATGTTTTTATTTGTATTTTATATATATATATATATATATATATATATATATATTGTTTGGGAAAAACACAGAATGATCACACACACAAAAAAACACATTCAGATGATTGCTCTCATTTCACACTTGCTAAAAAGCCTGCAGTGAGGACATAGCAAGAGATTAATGTATCCAGACAGGTAAATCAGGCCAACAAGGTCGACTCAGAGCTAATGACCCAGACAGACAGAGAGACAGACATAAGAGAATACCCCAAATCCACACCCATACATACTCACTTCCCAACTACTACTCTAGAGGCAATTAGTGAGTCAGCCTGGCATGGGTGCTAACTGTGAAGATTACCGTCAAAACCCAGGATAGGTCAGAGGAGACATGACTGAATTAGACTGTATGGGTGTTCTAATTGGTAGAACTGCTATGTTGAGAAGTGCACCACTCCTCTTCTGCTTATTCAGAATAGAGGCATTGTAGTGTTTTTATTCTTATTTCACACAATCCTTATTGAGTGAATAAGCCAGCTGTTACCACAACTCCCCATATCATTCAAAAAGACTTGATAGGATGTGTGTGTTTAGCATGTAATTACTTAAGTGGTCATTTTTGGATCATTAGTTGTGAAAATACAATCAATATGTGAATATGTGTCACGCATCTTCAGAAGTAGGAGTAGCAAATGACTGTGTGTGCGTGTGTGTGTAGATACACGCGGGAGGCCGGTGTGCGTTCCTTGGAGAGAAAGATTGGGGCCATCTGTCGGGCAGTGGCTGTGAAGGTGGCAGAAGGTCATAAGTTGTCGAGAACGGAATCATCCAGTGAACCTGGACCAGGTTTGCCTGCAACCCACCTCCACAATCCCTTCACTTCAATAGCTTTCTACTTCTGCATATGGAGAGTTGTACCGAGTGCTAACCCATTTAGATCAACCCTTAATTTAAAGCTTCACTTGTTTAAAAGCTTGAAGGTGATGTGTGTAAACAGACACTTCAGTTCCTCTCTTTCATGACTACATAACTACGTATTAATTAGTTACTATATATAGTATTTAATAGCAGTTACAAATTTGTAGTAGTTACTGAATAGGAAGTCATAGATTCATTTTGAATGGTAAAACTTATATACAACTTAAGCTACTTGATATCTTACTCAAAATTACATTTGACTCCCACAGCTACTACTCAGCTGAAACAGATCAACTTTACACAAAACACAAAATGTAGATTATGTACAGTGCCACATAAAAAATAGAATATTGTGAAAAAGTCCATTTGTGTTTGTAATTCAAAAAAGAGAAACTTGTATTTTATATTTATTACATGTAAGTAACGATTCAAAACTTTGTTTTACTTTCGATCAGTATTGTTTACATATTCAAATTATTAAAATATTTCATTTTAAGTAAGTAAATTATTACTTGAACAGTATCAACATTAAAGAAAGGCTTGAAATAGGTCACTTTAAGCACAATGAATATAAAATATATGACAGTACAGTGGAACCTCAGTTTTTATCAATCTGTTCTAAAGTTCCTGATGATAATCGAAACGAACGGTAACTGAAGTAATATTTTCCATAAGAAATAATGAAAATCGAATTAATCTGTTCCAGACACTCCAAAATATGAAGAAAAATACATTTTATATAACTATATAGTTTAAATAAAAACAAATTTTATATAACTATAGCTTTACATACAGAACACAATGAGAAATAAATACAAAAGACTAATTAAATAGATAAAAGAACATTTAACATCACTCTTATGGGTTTACACTTCGTTTTAGAGCTTGCCGGTGTGGACCAGCCAGCAGTCTTTGTTTTGTGCATCCATTCTCTGCCACTATATGCTTTTGCACCCGTTTTCAGGTTGTAGCGCTCTGCACTGGCCCTTTAGTGTGACGTGTTTTAGTATGTTTTGAGCGTTAACAACGAGAAACAAAGCCAGAATGAATGATGAACGTGTGGGTGGATGTTTTGTTTTTTGCGAAATTAGAGGCAAGTTACATTAGTGCACAGATGAGAATTGGGTGGATGAATAATAACTGGGAAAAAATTTCCCTGAAAAAACTTGATGATAACCAAATTGTTTGATAATCTGTGCAAACGATAACCGAGGTTCCACTGTATATCTTTTTGAACTTTTTCCCTAATATTCACTTTTTTGCAGATGCACTATGATCATATTAAATGATGTGACACATAAAGGACAGGAAAATAAATCAGAGGATATACACTTAATGTAATACTTCTTATTTGCTGTTAATCAGTCAGCCATCCAGCTGGCTGCAAGAATGCAAATGAATGTGGATTAGCATCACATATTTTGATGTGGCAAGAACAGTATGATTTCTAGAAATAATAGCCACTTGCTGGCTGAATTAACTCCACATGACTTAGTTTATTGGGAACTATGTTTAATTCATCTTGCAACCTAGCTGCATGATTTTTTTCCCATATGACTCTAGTCTTAAAAGTACTGAATAATAATGATAAAGTTCCATAATACTTGAAATAAAACTCTTAGTAGTAGAATACTGTTCTGGTTTTTAATGCTAATGTAAGACTTTGTTCAGTGGAGCTTGTGGTGATAATTAGAACAGGCTTGTTTGTGTACAGTAGGACCTCAGTGATGGGTGGCACTTCACAATCACCAACACTGATGACTGATTTCCTGTGAAAAGACTGCTGAGCTAGACACATTCCCACTCTTACATCACACTAAATATGTAAAACACAAGCAGACTCAAATTCACACATTCAACTGCAAAACTGCCCTTCTTTACACAAAGAATTTGTCAACCACACACGTGAGTCATACACACTCTCAGACAGATCAGACGTAAACATGCAGAAACAAGCTGATTCAGACATATACACAGTCTATCCTTGCAAGCATGAAGAAAAAAAAATATATGGCATGGAAAAATTTGGGAACCCCCTGGGAAAATTTCTGTTTCTGTGATTAGTTCTGTGACTGGAAGATGACCTGATTTCCAAAAGAGCTAAAGTAAAAGATGGATTATCAACATAACATTTTCAACATAACATTTTTTTTTACATTTGTAATTTTTACATATTTTTGTTCTGTACAATTTTAGAGTGAGAAAAGAAAGGAACACCATGGAAAAATTAGGGCAACCAAAGTGATTTGTCTTTCCACCTTACTTAGCTTTGTAGCGCTGTGGCTTGTGTAGTGTTCATTTGGAAGGCGAGGTAAGGAATATTTCAAAGTTTTATAAACATTGATTCCTCAAATCTTGTCCCATGAATCAGCAGCAATGGGTTCCTCTAAAAAGCCAACCAACACTATAAAAAAATTAAATATAATAATAATAATATAATAATAATAAAAAAAATAATAAAAATGTCACAGTTCACAGTGTAATTAAGAAATTGTAGTTAACATGAAAGGTGGAGGGTAAATGTCCCATATTATAATTCGTTTAACACACACAGTTCCAAGTTCTGCCTCATTTAAGTATGAAGTTAACTTCAGCTTCATACTCAATGCCTAAACAAATTCAAACAAATCTTTAGATACAGATCCAGTCAATGAAAACAATCTCACTGCAGTACAGGCAAGATAGCATTAGATTTTGCAATAAAAAATAATCATAATCTATTCTCTTGTTTTCTATTGACTTGCAGGTTTTGTGTTTATATCTAGCAATGTGTGATATATAAAATGGCTGACTTGAGTTCAAATTTGTGGGTGGTGTTACACCAGTGGGGGTTTGGCTAAAAGTCCCCTTATTACACAATAAGGTAGTCCAATAGTGAATCAGTCATTAAATGTAGTAATTTAGTCATTAAGTACTTTAGAATGCACCACCTGAAGGTTATGCCATGGTGCTCACACTCCCTCAACCTAAACATCACAAATCTGTTGATAGATTTCAAAAGAGCTGTGTATGCAAGAATCTGACAGAACTATGACTGTTTTACAGGGAAAATGGGTGAAAATACTCTTAGCTGCTTACAAAAGGCATTTACAAGCTGTGATGCTTGCCAAAGGGGGTGTTAATAACTACTGACCATGCAGGGTGCCCAAATGATTGCTTCAGGTCCTTTTAGTTTTTTTTTCCCAAGTGTAAAACTTGGAAATAAGTAATTTTGCTTAAAACGTTACAGAAATGTAACGTTTTCTCTTTAATTTCGTGACTTTTGGAAATCAGGTCATCTTTTTCTCACTTAGCTGTTCACAGTATGCCATGTTTGGCAAATGGGGCTATACATTTCTGTTATTTAACTGTACATGTATGTTATATGGATTTTCTATGCTGAATTCTTTTTGTAAAAGGTTTTGTAAAAAATCACTCTCCAAAATCAGAAGCCTTTTGTTTTAGGCTACTTTTTGACAAATTTTTATACAAAGTCAGGACACTTTTGTCCAGAAAATGTACAAAAACAAAAACCCATGC
>BRDA01006446.1:57696-93113 GCA_036984385.1 Crenuchus spilurus
CCCCCCCCCCCCCCCCCCCAGTACCAGGACGGACTAGTGCAAACAGCAGCGCCGGTGATGTTGAAACTAATCCTCAGGATTCACAGACAGGTGACGGTACCAAACCAAAGCAGCAGTCTAAAGTTTCAGGCCATTTGGCCAAGAATATATCCTTGGCTCGAACTTAATAGCAGTAAAATGGGCTGCTCGATTTGTAAAATGTACGGTGCTACGCCTTTTACCAGCCAATGCTACAAAACATCGACTTTAAGTCGCCACTTTGCTAGCGTTTCATATAGCAGCACTGAAAAGAAAGCGCGAGGCTGATTCGGCTAAAAATGTGTATATATAGTTCAGCTAATATCTTAAGTTGAAGCACAGCAACAAAACTCTCAAAAGGACAAGGTAAGACCTGTAGTTAAGCTCACCAGTAGTATCCCCCCAAAAATGTAGAAATCCCCCTTATGTGACATTTAAGGGGGGGAAAATATTTTTAGGATGTTGAATATTTAGAAAAAGAAACAGACTAGATCTGCATTCTGCACTTGTAAAATACAAAAATGCACTCTAATTAGTATTAATTATTTGTCCAATATCAGTATCAATGCAATGCCGATTATTTTTAAATTACCCGTCAATAACGGGTATACTTGTGACATTGCAATATCATGAGACGCAAAAGATCATTGCTATATAGCGCAAATGTATTCACTGTATTCCCCACAACATGGGAAGTCATTGACAAATCAACCATACCAGCACCCCAATGGTGAAAAAAAGACCAAGAGGTGGAACGAGAAAACAGAAGACTAAACTTCTACTTAAACACATAAAATCAATGTCTTTATTCATCACAATTTAACAGATGGCTAACTAGCATTATGATCAGGCCCACAGAGGCAGGCCCACAGAGGCAGGCCCACAGAGGCAGGCCCACAGAGGCAGGCCCACAGAGGCAGGCCCACAGAGGCAGGCCCACAGATATACGAATATCAAACGAATGTCCACTATTAAACTAACTTTAACCAGCAGACGCAATTTGATTCATTTATTCACAATATTGATTCAGAGCACGCGCAGGTTGATTCAGATGTTCTGAATCAGATGTTCTGAATTAGTGAATCAAAATGCGTGTGCTGATTTGACTATAGTAGTATAGTATCGAAAGCATTGAGTATTACAGAATCAAATAGTTTGAAGCGTCGTTGTATCGAAAAAGTATCGAACTATCAATACCTCGTGCATCTCCAATTTATACAGAGACTAAATTACACACAGCTGGACTCTTAACTAATTAAGCGACTTCTGAAGGTAATTGATTGCACTGGATTTTGTTTAGGGGTATCAGAGAACAGGGGGCTGAATGCTTTTGCAAGTCACGCTTAAGATTTTTATTTGATTAAAATTTTGAAAACCATGTATCATTTTCATTCCACTTCACAATTAAGTGGTACTTTGTGTTGGTTTATCACTTAAAATCTCAATAAAATACATTTAAGTTTGTGGATACCAGTTGACAAAATGTGAAAATGTTCAAAGGGTATGAATACTTTTGCAAGCCACTGTACACACAAAGAGCAAACACCAGAGATCTAATAACAATAAAAGAAACAGCACCATTATCTGAAGTTGTAAAAAGAGACAGATTACTGTGTCATTACGCAGGAGCTGGCAATTAATCGTTCTACAGCTCCCTCCACTCAAAAGGACCAGCTGTCATTTTGGCAAGAGAACACCTAGTGTGCCCAGCTCTGTATGTGCAGCTGCCATTGAGACTGCAGAAAGTTTAGGGTAGACGGAGCCTAGTATGTAAACTAGCTAACCAGCACTTCATAGCATAAAATAGTTCAGCATGTCAAATAATCCAATTTGTATGACCATCACACGCAAGGCTAGGATGGCATGTAAGACTGAATAAGACTCAATCACTTACTCTATAAGACAGCAGCTAGGGTGTGAACGGAAGATACAGAAGAGTGGGTTTATTTGTAGCTCACTGCAAATTCTACTACCACCACCACCTTTAAAAATATGGTTATTCAAGGGTTCTTCAGTAATAATTTAAGAGAAGAAATTGGTTCTATATAGAAGCATGGACACACAAATACCCCAAAGGGCTCTTTGCATGATGAAACGGTTATTCATATCGATGAGGAATGTGCTGTAGATGGTTCTATATTATAGCTTGAAAAACTAACAATAGTAAAACCCTTTGGGGCTATATAGAACCAATTGAGGAGAGAGAGAAAAAAAACAAAAAAAAAAAACAAAACAAAACTGTATAGAACCATTTACAACCCATTCCTCAACAATCTGAAGAACACTTGCCACGGAAAAAAACCTTTATCCACAAGAAAGGTTCTTTGAATGTTCATGTTTCTATATGGAACCATTTTCTTTAGTAAAGAACCATTGAAGAACCATCTTTTTAAAGAGATTATCATAATGGCATTTATTACTTCACTAACAAATGATAAAACATTTTACTTATTGTTATTATTATTATTAGTCTTTAAAGGTCTAGTTGCTGTAATGTGACAAAGATTTTGCAATAACTATACTTACAACAACTCTTGATACCTCCAACGTGACTGGCCTTACAGCGGTACAAATCTCATTTACCTAAAGTGCCCCAGGGAATAAGTACAGAGCGTCCATAACTGCCTTATGGTATTCCCCAACCTAAAGTAACTGGAGCATTTTTCCACGCAGTGAGGTTAACTTGTGTTCATGAACTTTAGAATAGCACATATCTAACCACACAAGACAAAATAACCATTTAATGTTAACCTGAAGATCAGACAAAAACATAACTGCAGACTGGGGCTTTACTTGACCTGCGTCATCTTGGCACTTAGTTAGCATCAACATGTAGTGCACACTGTGATTAGTGTAAAACTACGTACGGTACATATAAGCCGGAGTATGAAAGGACATCCACAAAGTGTTCTCAGATGTGTGAGCAGTAAGGTTGATTCTGAATTGAGTATGAGAGGGAAGCATCACGCTGCCTGTAGTTGCCTTGTAAACAAAACACGCCATCTCACAGGCAACATAAAAACACTTCAGTCACAGCACTACTAACACCATTTTAAAGCTTGTATCTGCCTGTAAACACACGACACTGCTAGTTAATACTAAATATTAGTACCATGTTCAACAAGAAGTCCAATGCGAGTGGCAGTTATTTATAAGTTACAAATCTATGGTCATATTTGATGTATTTTGATTTACATTATAGGCATACAATAGCTGGGGTTGTTGCATGTTAAGTTGACTAGTCACCCACAACACTATATACATTATTCCATCGACCTAGACAGTCTTAAGCATTCAGCATCACAGTCCAGGGCTTAGTCTGGTCACAGGGTTGTGAGCAGGCTTGCAGGACAGACCATCAAGGCCGCAGAACGTAACAGCTCATAACTAACGTTAGCTTGCCAACTAAACACCAATGAGAGTTTGGGAGACACCGCAATTACTTTCACAGCTGCATGCACGGTTAGCTACCGGTTTAAACAAGCAACAGTTCAGACGAGCCTGAAAAATCGTCCAGCTTGCTAACCGCTGAGTTAGCTATCTAGCTAACGTAACAGGCTACACGTTATTACGACTTTACACAAAGAAAAAATGACCATTTATTTTTTTTAGCATAAGAGCGTCATTATCCTCACTACCCTAACTCTGTATTGTACTTAATAAATTATCAGAGTTGAATTAAGAGCGCTAGAATGACGAACAAGCATATTATGTTTACAAGCTAGCTAGCTGACTAACCGTTGTTCGACACATCAGGCTAACCTTGCTAGCTAGCCAGTTCATAGCAAGAAAAAGCAGTACAGCTACACTTAGGTGACGCTTACCTCTACAGAAATATCCGTGAATGTGTCAAGAAAAAAACAAACGAATAATCCAAATCGGGTTTGTCGTCGTTTAATCGTTCGGCCGTTTCAATTTCCACATTAGCAGCTTAGCTAAGCACGCAGACGCTGTCGCCGGCCTCGCTCTCGCACACTGGACGAGCTGCTTAAATACACCCCCAGTAGCGCCACTAGAGGCGCTATAGACACAGTTCAAGTTTTTAACCATTTCCATAGAAAAGCATTTGGAACATCAACACACGAGATACAGCCCAGCTTTGGGCTGTGTAGCAGTGGACTAATACTCTTGATTTCAGAAGAACAACTTTTGGACATCCAGTATACCTAATCAACCGAAGGCTTAAAGACAGGAACCCACGGGCAGGAGTTTTTTTTAAGTTTGTAGTATTGATGAGTTTAACAGATGTGTAAATGTAAGGTGTATTAGAGTGGATAACAGTGCAGAGGATTATATAAGGTGGTGGCACATAGCAGTGTGAGCCACCTATGCTGTTACTTAACACTGTACTATGTGGTGTAATTAACCTTCCCTATCCAGTTGCGTTTCCCACACCAGTCTATTTCTTAGATTTCTAAATAATTTACTGGATAAGGGCTCTAGAGAATAGTCTGTCTATGAGTAGCACTAAGATACCTTTCACTGCATGCTTGGGTATTGCATTGGTGGGGAAGGTATTTTTACACAGTGACTAAGAGAGGTTTCAATGGTTTTTAAGACAACAACATGTAAAGTTACACATACTGATGACACTGGGATGCTATTTTAATGAAGCCTCTTTGTCCTAGCACAGCACTGAAAGACAGCAAGTGTCCAAAAGGTACCAATACATTCATTAATGGAAAGGTCTGATATATATAGACGCATGAAGATGTCTACATTTGTAGACTCTTGTTTTATTAGATGTCATGTCAGTTAAAGAGTACATTTGACCAATTATAGCCATTCAAATGGCAGAAATGTTGAATTATTGATTACATTTTGCTTTTTGGTACACTAACTTAAATGTTCAATTATAACCTATTTGTCACTAAAAAGTAAAATTTGTCCACATCTGCCATGCCTCTCAGACTGAACATAAGACGTCTGACTCCAGGCTGAAATGAATGGGTGCTTTACAGAAACACAAGCTTTGTGTGCAGCCTTCACCTCCCATCTGTGTCACTGTTTGAAGATCAGCCAAATCTGAACAGAAGATGTCATAATATAGGTTTAAAACGGTCATGAGTCATTCGTTCACAAACAGAAACTCCAGTCTCGGCCATGCTGCCATCCCCTCCTTCTAAGCAAACACTCCTACAGTGCAGCACTCTGGAAGGGCCTGTTGTAAATAGACAATGAATGAGTGAGTCTGGAGCACATGGCTGTAAAAGTGAGCAGCCTTTCATGATGAATCGGCCCCTGCTTTCTTTTCAGCTCTCAAAGTTGCCAGCTCAGCCGCCAGGAGGAAATGACATCATTGTTTGTGGCTCTGCAGCAGATGGAGGGAAGGGAGCGGCCTCTCCCTGAGCCACGGGTGCAGCCGGCGTGCCACATGGAAGAGTCAAAACAGTGCATTGAGTGAAAACACTCAGCCTGCTTGTGCCTCTCCCTCCACCCTCCACAGTGTGCAGGGCAGTCACAGGAGCTCCCAGCAGCTTCAATGTGACTGCTGCCTCCACTAGCAACTGCATCGTCAGCAAACTCATGAATACATTCATTCCCTGGGCCATATTATCCAAATAATCTTTTAGAGTGGGGCTGAATTTTGAATTTCTCTCTCTCTCTCTCTCTCACACACACACACACACACACACACACACACACACACACACACACACACACACACACTCTGCATGGCAAAAATAGTAGAATATCTCAGACCTTAACTAGTTAGAGCTATGTAAAGGATGGGAATACAAAAGTACTCAAAACAATCATACTCACAATATTAAAGAAACATTTCATAATTTTAAGACTCTTGGAAATCAGGGCATCTTTTGCTTGCTACACCTTTGGTATGTCATAAAGTAAAGCAAAAAAAAGTTGGTTAAGTATAATATTATGGTGATATTTCAAACTGTTCTTATGATCACATATGTCATCAATCTGCTCAGTGTCAGCAAGCTGTGTCATGAGTCTTCTGACAGGATGTCTTCTGTTTTTGTGGAAGGGCACTAACAAATTTGTACCGTCTGTTATCAGTCTCCAGTACCAGGTTCGGCACCATAGCTCTAGTCCATTGATGGAAACAGATCCCCATAGGACTATTGCTGTTCAGATATTACAAATATCAGATATTACCTCATTTTCAGAAAGGTTAGGACACTTTCTAAAACACAATAAAAATTAAGTCTGTAATTTGTTAATTCACTTTATTTAACAGACAAAAGGGCAAAGAAAGTATTTTCAGTGTTTTCAATAATGAATGTAATTATTTTTGTTAAATATAAACAAATAAAAAAACTCATGCCATACAACACACTCAAAAAAAGTTGAGAAAGACACAAAAGAAGACTGAAAAGGCACATCTATCACTGTACTGGTAGGTTCCAAGATGACATTTGGTAACAGGTAACATTTGGTAATTGGTAACAGGTCATCAAGATTGACTATAATAGGAACATCCACCAACGGCTTAGTCTTTGAAAGTAAGAATGTGTTGTGGTTTATAACCTGGTGAGAGAATTTCTTAGTGAGAGTCAATTCAAGAAGTGTTTTTCAATGCAAGATTGCAAAGAATTCAAGTCTTTTACCATCTACAGTCCATAATATCACAAAAAGATTCAGAGAGTCAGAGGAAATCTTGTTGTGTAAAGGCCAAGAGTAGAAACCACTGCTAAATGTGCATGACCATCAAACCCTTATGCTGTATTGTTTGAAAAACCATCATGCTATCATAATGGACATAGCCACATGGGCTCATGGAGTACTTTGGAAAATCATTGTCACTTAGCACTGTCCTCCACTGCATCAAGTAATGCAACCTGAAACTGTATTATGCCAAGATGAAGAGATTTATTGATTTTGAGCAGAAACACTGGCAAGTTCTCTTGGCCCAGTGTCATCTGAGATGGATTAAAAAATGTTCTGTGGTTAGACAAGTACAGTTTTCAGCTTGTTTTTGTTAGATACAAATGCCATATTCTATGTGCCAAAGATGGAAAATACCATTCAGACAATTATCAATAAACATGCAAAAAAAACACCCCCCCTCCACAAAAAACAAACAAACAACAACAAAAACAGCATCTGTGATGGCTTGCGGGTGTATCGGTGCCCACTGCATGTGTGAATTTGTGAGAGTACCATTGATGGAGGACATTTTTCCAGGACATTCATGTGCTTAACTGGCCTGACTGCAGTCCAGATGTTGTATTTTTAGAAATTGTCTTAAGTTTTGTGGAAATGGGGTTTGTATTTGTGGACCAGTCATTGTGTATCATGAATAATATAGTAGTGGTAAATTACAGCATCTTATGATATCAGACATAACAACATTGCTGTCTAATACTATGTATCCTAAACTGTGTTCTTTCTGTATTGTAGTGAATGACAAAGTAGATTACAAACCATTCATGTCTTAAATATGCCACACCATACAAGCTCTTTTGTTTGTAATAGAACTCATTTTGTTCATAAATCCTCACACAAACCCCTCTCCCACTCTACCCTGATAATCTCTGCACACACTGAGCCTATTCAGTAAATACCCTACAATAACATTCTCGCACGTGAACTCATGCTTCTGATTAGTCGCATTGCAATCTGTGCAGTCTGTGCTAACCCGCTTGTTGTTTTGGCCTCATGGCCTTGCTCATGCTGCGAAAATAAATGCATCTGCAGCGGCATGTTTATGATTAAAGATTAAAGGGGTCCATTGCTTCCTTGCTGGTAATCTCAGCAGACAGGACTGGCCCAGCGTGGCCGTGTGAGCTTACATGGAGCAGAGGGAGAGGCAGGGAGAGGAGTGGGGGAGGCCTAATAGGGGATTACTTTGCCTGGTTATGTAAGCACATTGTCCTACCACATAGTGTGCATTTTGTGTGTCTATGAGTATGAGAGAGAGAGAGAGATAGATAGATAGATAGATAGATAGAGAGAGAGAGAGAGAGAGACCTTAGATAAAAGTTTTAAAGTGAGGAAGAAGAGGGGAAATTTGGTAGGAGGAGATATTGTGGGGAATGTCTGAGAATATTGTGTTGGAATGTTGATGGTATTTTGACTTTCCTCCTTAGACAAAACAGGGAAAGTGTTTTGTTTGTTTTTGGAAATGACGAGGAAGGAAAAGAGAAATTCCCCCACATTTTCTTTTCTTCTGTCCAGACTCTATCTCTCTTTCTGGGCAGTAGACTTAAGAACTTTCTCACAGTCAAGAGATCTATGCATGAAGGTGCTTTGTTTGTGCCACTTTACCATTTGTGCCATGTGGACCCAACAACTATCAGTGGCTTTCAAGAAAACGCAAGTGGTGCCTAGTGTTGTTTGCCATGCATTCCTCCATGTTTGAGCTGCCAGTGGAAATGTTAAGACTAACGGGGATTCCTCCCAGATGACAGAAGGCAATAGTTCCTTGGGATTAAGCATGTCAAAAGAGATATATGTTGGATTAAACATGTCAGGATGGGGAACTGGTTCATCGTTGACAATTGCCGTGGTGGAATCCATTAGACTAACCCAGGATTCATGCACTTGACCCCTAAGTGATGACTATCAGATGATTAACTAGCGTATGAAAGTTGTAACCCTGTGGTAGTGCTTTAAAAGGATTATTGGAGCAATTCACTAACATATATATTTTTGCGGGTGCTCTTGAAGATGTTACTGGGGTTGTATGTTTTATGTTTCAGTATAATGGAACGTCAAGGATTATAAAGCTTTTGAGGCTGAGGTTTCACCCTTAGACCGAATATAATCTGCTATTGTAGCATTTGGAAACTGGAGGGCATCAGACTTCAAAGCATAAAGCAACCACCAATGCAACTGTGGAAATATACAGTTATATCAGAATATTATGACCACCACTGGTTTTGAATTAACTCGGCCTAGGAGATCACAGATGTCATGTCACAGGGTTTGCTGCATGTATAAATAATTGAGCACAGTAGTCAAATGTTGCAGAGTGCAAAATTATAATAATGGGCAAAGGATGCGATTTGACTGATGTGCAAAAAGGCATGATATTAGGGTACAAGGCGAAGGGTGGTAACTTTGTGGGATGTTCTAGAGCTACTGTAGTGAAGGTGTACTGAGAATTGATGTTTTGTACATTGATGAGTGCCTCCCAACAGCATAATAGTGGTGCCCCACTGGTCATTGATGCCAGAGGTGAATGACGATGCTGGCAAGTGGTACAGAGCCACAGTGGACTGAATGAACACAGTAGCAATGAGGAAAATGTTTGGGATCTCCATTAAAAGAACACTGAAAAAAGGATGGTTACTCCCACTTTTAGGTAGGCGGTCATAATATTTGGATATGACTGTGTATAAAGGAAAATATAAAGCAGGGACATTTAGTCCTTTTTCATATTTGGTATTTTATAACACTAGAAAAAAATCAGCAACTTGAAATGGGACTTGAATAGTATACATAGATTATAATAGAGTTCATTATATCAACTTTGCAAATCCAGCTGTGTTTCATTCACCTATCAGCTGGCATGGAGCTACTGAATGCATGAATACTAAAGATTAGAATGGTAATCTGATACTAATGGATTTGTGTTGAGCCGAGTATCATTTTATAATATTATAGACAATGAGGGCAGCTTTGCACGTACTGACATAATCACATTATAGTAATCATCACAACAGGCCAGTTTCAAACAGGCTCCAGAGCGCAGGTGACCCATCTGCATCAGCTCAAAATACAAGCCCAGCAGTTTGCATAATGAGGTAGTTTTCAGAGATCACCTCTTACGCAACCTTAGCAAACCTGATCACAGTGTGAAGTAGGGACACCCCTGTTACAGCAAGGCAAAACCAATTCTGCACAAGCCAGGCTAATCAAACTGAAGAATGAGTGCTAGATAAGCACAATAGATGATCATTTGTTTTTGTTGATTAACATGATGAAATCTAGATAATGGTTGTAAAAATAAGCTTTGCCAATTCATAGTGGATTTACACACGGTACTAGAAATGTGTGAGATGATCATTGAGCTGTTACAATGGCCTGATGAAACCATTGACCCCTTGTGAGAGCTGATGTGCTTTGGGACAGTGGGCTTCATACACTGCTTAAAAAATAAAGGGAACACTAAAATAACACATCCTAGATCTCAATGAATAAAATATTCCAGTTGAAAATCTTTAATTTATTGCATAGTGGAATACGTTGAAAACAAAAACAAAACAAAAATGATCAATGTAAATGAACCCCTTGGAGGTCTGGATTTGGAATCATACTCAAAATCTCATACCACCCTCATGGAGTCTGTTTCTGACAGTTTGAGCAGAAACATGGATATTGGCCTGCTGGAGGTCATTTTGCAGGGCTATGACACTGCTCTTCCTGTTCCTCCTTGCACAAAGGAGGAGGTAGCGGTCCTTCTGCTGGGTTGTCGTCTTCCTACAGCCCCCTCCATGTCTCCTGGTGTACTGGCCTGCCTCCTGGTATCTGCTCCATGCTCCGAACACTGTACTGACAGACACAGCAAACCTTTTTGCCACAGCTCGCATTGATGTGCCATCCTGGATGAGCTGCACTACCTGAGCAACTTCTGTGGGCTGTAGACGTCGCCTCATGCTACCGGTACCTCTATGATGAGAGAACTGACAAAATGCAAAAGTGACCAAAACATCAGCCAGAAAGGATGAGAACAGAGAAAAGGTCTATGGTCACCACCTGCAGAACCACTCCTGTATAAGGGTTGTCTTGCTAATTGCCTCTCATTTCTACCCGTTTTCTGTTCCATTTGCACAACAGCAGGTAAAATTGATTCACAATCAGTGTTGCTTCCTGACTGGACAGGATGGTTTCCCAGAAGTGTGGTTGACTTGGAGTTACATTGTGTTGTTTAAGTGTTCTCTTTATTTTTTTTTTTGAGCAGTGTACAAATCAAACCATGAGTGCTAAGGTCAGTAAAGACTTGCCTTCAAGAAAATGAAAATGTCTCCATCTACTGTTTGTTTGCTTCACATACTCTTCACAGACACGTTGGGAGGATGTACAGATACCTTGTACTGATTGTAGATTTTAGAGTCCGTGCCCTTTTAGCTCTTCTGTGAAGGTTTTACTCCAGATGGTGGAATATTGTTCAAGTGATTGCACTCAGCCAAATAAACACTAGTGAGGTCAGGTTCTGATGTTGGGATACTGGTTGTCATTGTCCGAGTCTCCTCTTCATGATGCATTATACAATTTTAATTTCAGGCTGATCTGGACTGTAGGCAGGCCAGTCAAGCTCACATTCTATGTCTGTGAAGCCAAACTGTTGTAACTTGTGCAGAATGAGGCCTGGCATTGACCTGTGACTTCTTGGGAAAAGATGTCATCTTGATGGCAGCATATGTCTCTTCAAAACACCAAGACTCCACATTAATGGTACTTTTACATATATGCAGATGCTGTGGGCATTGAAAGTGAAAGTATATAATCACTGGCCTGTGTGCTAGCATACAGAGAAATATGACTTTGACCATTCTGTCTAGAGATATACACATGCATGCACACTAGTGAGTAAGGTTGAGCCAGATACTCGTTTCAGACGAATATCCTGTATGGATAAAGCATGTGTGAGGAGTACGATCACGATATGAGTAAAATTCGTCATTATCCGGGCTTGGATGTTTTTCTTTGAAAGAAACGTATGAACATACATATGAAGAAGATGGGAAATTGTTGTCACATGTACTGCACTGCCAGTACTTGCCAGAAATTCTTGCAGCTCCTTCAGTGTTGCTGTCAGCCTCTTGGTAGCCTCCCTGACCAGTTTTCTTCTTGTCTTATCATCAATTTTGGATGGACATCCTGTTCTTGGTAATGTCACTGTTGTGCCATGTTTTCTCCACTTGATGATGACAGTCTTCACAGTGTTCCATGGTATATTTAATGACTTGGAAGTTCTTTTGAAGCCTTCACTTGACTGATATCTTTGAATAATGAGATCCATCTGATGCTCTGGCAGCTCTTTGCGGACCATGGCTTGTGGTGGATGATGTGGCTACAAATATGTCAGGACAAGCCTACTAGAACAGCTGAACTTTATCAGAGGCACTTTAATTGGTGACAGGTGTGTGCTGACTCCAATTTAACATGAGTTTGGATGTAATTGATTAAATCTGAACACAGCCACACCCCCAGTTCTAAAAGGGTGTGCACACTTATGCAACCACATTATCTCAGTTGTTTATTTTTACTTCACCTCCCTGAAAGATTTCTGTTTGTATTTCAATTGCATTGTACAGGTTATAGGTCACAATAAAGGTGGAAAAAGTTGTGAAAATATTTGTCTTGCTGTCATTTTTTTACATCATAAAAACCTGTCATTTGAACAGGGGTGTGTAGACTTTTTATATCCACTGACTGTACATTCAGCAGCAGTTTCTGCCCTTGGCCTTTATGAACCGGGATTGCCCCGACTCCTTAAATCCATGATATTATGAACTGTAGGTGGTGAACGACTTACATTTCTTGCAGTTTTACACTGAAAACTGATTGCAGTTACAAAGTAACAGATTACAATGTAGTGAACTTCGACCCATCCTTGTTTGCTCCTTTTTGAGTGTGTTGCAGTCATCAGAGTTAAAATGTGTTTATATTCAACAAATAAAAATATTTTAATAATTTTTAAAAATAAAATCTATAAAATTATTAAATAAAAATGTTTTTTTTCTCATTTTGTCAAAGTGTCCCAACTTTTTTTTTAGAAATGAGGTTTGTATTTCTGGATTACAAACTCCACCCCAACACCAGAGAATGCAGTCCCACTGCTTCACAGCCCAAATGCTGGGCTTATACCCCCCTAGTAATCACTTGGCAGTAGACATGTAGACCTAAGGCTTATGTGCTCCACTCTATTAGATTGAGATTATTTATGCAGTAAGCAGCATGTTGGTAATGGAATATCTAACTGCAAAGAAATGTAAATGTAGAAACTATATACTTTTGGACATACACAGATCAGTCATAGCATTCAACTCACCTTCTTTGTGCTGGGCCTTCTACACTTATTAATTTGATCAACTCCATTTAGTATGTACAATAATTGTCCATTTTAGCTCGACTGACCATACAGGTGCACTTTGTAGTTCTACAATTACAGACTGTAGTCCATCTGTTTCTCTGCATACATTGTTAATCTCCTTTCACTCTGTTCCTCAATGATGACCCCCAAAGGACCACCAGAGTGCAGGTATCATTTGGGTTGTGGATCTTTCTCAGCACTGTGTGACACTGATGTGTTGGTGGTGTGTTAGTGTGTGTTGCATTGGTATGAGTGGATCAGACACAGCAGAGCTGCTTGAGAATTTAAACACTCAGATGTAAAGTCAGAGACAGAAGTTCTCTTCTTTGTGCTGGTCTTCTAGTCCTTCGTCAGTGGTCCCACACAATATTGTTTGCTGGATATTTCTGGTTGGTGAAGTGAGGTGTCTAATAACTCCAGCAACTCTGCTGTACCTGATCTACCAGCACAGCACACACTAACACACCACCACCACATTTGTCACTGAAACTCTGAGAATGATCCACCAGCCAAACAATATGTACTCTGTGGTGGTCCTAATCAATGATGAACGGGCAGAAAGGAGACTAACAAAGTATACGGAGAAACAGATGGACTACAGTCTGTAGTTGATAAACTACAAAGTGACCCTAAGTAAGTGGAGCTGTAGTGTAAATACATGGAGGTGGTTTTAATGTTATGACTGATTAGGGTGTACTCTCTGTGGTGGGATGCCATTATAAAAACTGTTTTGTGGGCTGGGTGATATGCCCAACAATATTATCACAATAAATATTTCTATATTGATCAATCTCGATAAATATCACAATATTAAATTTTCTAACACGGTCATAGTTTTTATATAACATCTTTCTAAAAACATTAACATATACATTAAATATATGAAATGTTACTATTTAAAATATTAAAATATTTATTGCCAGAACATAATATACAGGAACACAGAATGCAAATTACTCAAATACACAGTTAAAGATTTCACTGGAACTAAACTGCCCAGAGGAAGTAAAATTTCTAATGTAAAAATGTCTAACATTTAAAAAAAACAAAAAATATAGCACTCTGTTATGTGTCCTGCAAAGAAGTAGAAAATATAACAATGTAAGAAAATAAATTAACAAGATAAAAAACACACTCCTACTGCAAAATTCTAAACCTTTAGAACTGTTAATGTACTGCAATTAACATATTAGCAAGCCTTTGACCTCTGAGTATTTCCTGTTGAGCAGAAACTTCAGAATGGAGCAGAAAAGTGAGAGCCGAGTAGAGACAGACGCAAATGCACAACCTAGAGAAATGAGCAGTGACTCCTATGCAGCTCTGCAAAGACACCGCTCATCTCTCAGCTCGAGGTGTTGTTTGCTTGTTTCTCTGCTCACCTCACAACTGTTTCTTTTGATTTCTCGTGTGCGCTGTTTCACCCCATTTTTGCGCTCACATATTAAAGAGTGATTTCACTGCATAGACCCTTCTTTGGAACAATGTCATCAACAGCAGATGACTCACCTTCGTCTTTGATTTTATTGTCAGGCCTTTCTCTACTGGCCATCTTCCCAACTTGCTACTGTTTAAATGTGATCCTACAGTGGAGCATGCAGTCCAGTTTGCAGTCTGATAGTGTGCTGCATGATTAGGGTGTAACCGGTGGTGGTGCTGGTGAGGAGGACCTAACAAGCAGCAGTATCTCACTAACTCACTGTCAAGCTGCTTAGACGTGAAATTGAAATGAATGTTAATGCTTATCAAATTATATTGTCCCGGCTTATCATTGTCATCGAGGGAAAAATTATTGTGAAACAAATCAAGATTGTTTTTAGCGCCCAGCACTACAGTTTATTATTTTGAAATTGGAAGTCTGCAGCTTTTAAAGTTCAAAGATCCTGTAATCTTCAAATATGTAAACATTCTACACTATTTTTCATGCTGTACTTATAATGAAAGAAAAAAGTGCCAGTTGACATCACAGACCTGCTTTGCTTAAAAAATATGCTAAATCCTTTTCTTCCCAAGAACATTGGGTGGGGATTAAAGTATACTATTTATCGCATTACTAGAACTACAGTTTAAGTCCTATGTGTGGCACTTTATTAAACGTTTAGATTCAATGCTTCAGTTGTCATTTTATATGAGAAAAGAAGCAATTTGTCTCCAATAAACACATAAATGGCCTTTATTAACACTGCAGTTCAGAAAATAAAACCAGCACAGTCCTAAAGCCTTACTGTGAGATACCCACAGCTTGCCTGGGTAATCTGCTGCTTACATGTCTTCCCTTTCCCTATTGCAGACAAGACTCCCATGTTCACAAAATCATATAAATTTCACAAATTAAGCCCACTGTTGCACATAAAGACAGTATAAAAGTGAATGGGAAGGGAACAAAGATAATGGCAAGTTGTGCAATAGTTTAATTGTAGTGGCAACATTGGAAACTTTTTACAACTGTACATTAGGTTCTGTTCTCCAATATCTGTAGATACTGTGGCAAAGTTGGTCAACACTTCTTTTACTCATTCAGCCCTCAGCTGGTCACCTCTGTCATTGCAATACAAATTTAGGTCAGCTGGATAGTTTCAAATGTGATGTCACAGCTTCTAATGCAAGCGTGTTACACAATTGAGAGACAAAAAGGGGAGTACCAAAAAATTGTGTAACAATTCTATGTAATTTTCAAGACTTTCAATGTGTGCTGATTTAGTCATCTGGGTGGGGGTTTGCAGATCATTTCCTAGCAAGGATATACTGCTGCTTCATTATCCCTGAAGCACTGTACATAACAAGAGGGAAATCATGTGAACAAATCCACACTTCAGATTTCAAATTCTCAGGGCACTTCAGTGGGGCACTTGAGAAGAAAAAATAAATAAATAATTTTGTCCTGTAGCAGTCACTGCAGTGAATCCAGTTTAAACACAACTGTGTTGCTAGAATACCTTTTAGAACAAAGATTTTTAACAGATAAATTATGACAGAATTATTTAAAATAAATATTTACATCAAATATATGCCACTGGACTGTATATTTTCCAACATTCAAAATTTTTTTTCAAACTGATGTGTAGTGCTCAGCCCAGCAGGAGACCCGATAGTGCATTCAGGTCCCTCATGTATGGGTTATCGTTGAGGATTCGGTCAATGTGATGCTTTTGGTCAGGGAAGATGTCATACAATTTCCTTTTCAGCTCTGTGGTTTCCAAGGGTGACCGCTGAGAAGGAGGTGGAGAAGAGGATGGCCGAGGTGGGTGCCAGTCAGGTGGGCCTGAATGTGGCCAATGGGAAGGTTGTCTGGACTGGGAGGAAAAGGGGACATGAGGTGTTGACTGAAGTGTCTGGGTGTAAACCAAGGGTGTGACTTGTAGGTCAGTAACTGGACTCCGCCTGAGTGTGAACAAGGAGGAGGACATCACACATCTCTCCCAAGCACATTTCCAAAGACTCACATATGAATATATCATTTTAGCTTTCTTTTTTTGCCTATAACTCACTGATTATCTTTGCGCAGAAACTGCTCTAGGTGAGGTCCATGCTTTCCCAGGGGATCATCCGGGATCATGAAATGATCCCCAACAAAGGTAAACTGCAGTAGTCTGAAAAAATAATTGATTAATAATTAGATAATAATAGATAATTAGCAGATAACACAATTTACTTCTGTTCAATGCCCTGCTTTATCAATGTAGTCACAAATATTGAGAATACTTAGAATGATTAGCTAATAGGGGTGCAGGAAAAAATCGATTCGAGCTCGAATCGCGTTTCTAACACTGAACGATTCAGAATCGATTCTCATTTTCAAAAAATCGATTTTTTTTGCGGGTGTGGGTGTGCCTTCTCAGCCACCGTAGTGCTAGGCAAAACAAGGAAGCAGCGTGTGCCGTGTGTAGTGTCGTGTTACGGTGTTTGTTGTTCCGCCGCTAAAGTATGGATGATGAAGAAAAAGAATTTCAGCCGCCTCTGCGGTCTTTGAAAGCAACCATTTGGAAACACTTTGGATTTTACCGTCAACCCGGCCCGGGTAAGAAAGGGCTTCACCTGACTCATGCGATTTTGTAAAGTAAATCTGCTGGGCAAGACATTCACTGAGGTCAGAGTTGCACCCAAATCAGCCAACACCAGGGCTGAGGAGGAGCTGAACAGGTATCTGGCTGTACCTGCACTCTAAGAAGACCGCCTTCACTGGTGCACTGTAAAAAAATTTCTGTTGACTCAACTTAACTCAGTCAAGTTATCTTTTTGCTTTGACTCAGTTAAGTTGTATAAACTTAACATGTCAAGTTTTTACAACTTAACTGAGTCAAAGCAAAAAGATAACTTGACTGAGTTAAACAATCATTTTTTACAGTGTGGAAGTCCAATGAGAGAGATTTCCCTCTACTAGCCAGATTAGCTAAACACCATCTACGTATCCCTGGTACGAGTGTAGCAACAGAGAGTTTTCTCTACTGCTGGAGATGTAGTGACAGCTCAGAGGAGCTGTCTGTCTTCAGAGCATGTAGATCAGCTTATTTTCCTGTAGAAGAACCTACAGATTTGATTACTGCCGATTTAGTTGTCAATCACTTTTTGTGATTTGCTGTTAAGAAAAAAAGAGAACAGTATCTGTATAATGTCATTTAGCATGCTCTCAGAAATCTAAAGACAATGCCTATTTCTTTAGAGAGGCTGCTATAAACCTTGTGTTTTTTGAAGTTTTTACACAAAGAGGGGTTACAATATTTTTAGTTTTATTTCATCTGTGAAGTGGATGTTTTTATGCGTGCAAGCATAAATAAATCAGACATGTTGTCTTGGATTTACCTTTGTGTGTTTACATTATTGCAATAGGTTGATAAAACCTTTACAATTATAAAATCTTTATAAATGTACTTTGCTTTCATGCCAGCAGACTAGAGTAGATCCTGAGAATTGTTTTGAATCGAGAATCGTTTTTGAATCGGAAAGTAATTGTTTTTAATCGAATTGGAAAAAAATTGAATCGTGACCTCAAGAATCGATTCTGAATCGAATCGTGGGATTTCCAAAGATTCGCAGCCCTATTAGCTAACATTATACCTCTCTACACAAATATAAATAAATATGGGTGAAAAGTTACCTCTCCTGAATGATACTCCTCCAAGCATCAGACTGGCTAACAAAGTCCCTCAGGTTGTCATTGGTGACAATGATGCCTCCAGTCTTCTCTGCCAGATGAAGCAGGAACCTATAGGAGAAAGAAAATGCAACATCAGTACAGCTGTTGAAATCAGCATTATTGCCGCTCAAATTTTTAGATTATTATTTTTTTTTACTTTGTATTACAGTTTTGGTCACGCAGAGTTCAAACATAGGATTCAATAGCACCAAAAGTGACCAAACAAAATCATCCCTGCCAATATAACAAAAACAGCCATACAGAACAACAAAAGTACACAAGAAAATTAATATTAGAAAATAAAGTAAATAAGATGAAAAAAAAAGGAAAAGTGTAAACACTAGAAAGTATAGGACGAAATAGCATTTTAGTAGAGGTTCAAGCTGAGGTACATGGTAATATGACAACCGCCAAGATTATGAGTGTATCTATTCATACAAAGTCAGGTCTTATCGTAGACACATATTGAAAGCCAGGTAGCCCAATTTTCATTAAATTGATCAATTTCAGATCTTATTGAAAATGTTATTCTTTCCATAATAAAAATCCCATGGACTAGGTCAATACATTAATTTACAATTGGTATTTCTTTTCTTAGAATTATTTTTAATACCTTAAGACCACAACTGCACAGAACAACATACAAACTTGTAACTAATATTCATATTACACTAAACTAAAACTGGCCTATAGTAATGTTGACTGTTTTAAACAAGTTGAAAACCAAACATGGATAAGTATACAAATGGCACGTCATAATCAATATTTTGCTTCTATATTCATTTTGCAGTCTTCTCATTTAATTTGATCAGTTCTGTCTTGTTCTAACTCTTGAACAGTGGGCAATTTCTGACAACAGGACCAATGTTTATGATGTTTTGGGATGATTTGTTTATCATTAGTGATGCGCAGAATTTTCGGCAATCGTGATTCGGCATTCATGAACAATTTGTAAAGAACAATGATGTTTTTAATGACACTTCTTTATCTTATTCTACTTCCCCGCTGTAAACGTGAGCCAGAGCGGATGTTCACTGCAGTAAAGTTAATTTAATATTAAACACTTATTTGACTCAGAATGCTATCTTTCCTCACTAGTTAAAAAAAAAAAACAAATTCACCAGCAAAGTACGGCGGTCCAGGGTATGCATGATTTTTTTTCCCTTTCCTCCCACACTTCCATTTGATGCTACTACTGTGGAAAAGTAAAAGTGTATTTTTTTTTTATCAAGACAGATTGATATTTGGGGTCAATGCTTAATCAAATTAAATCACACTTTTACTAACAGAAGGTCAGTTACTGTAAACAATGCTGCTTATTTTTGTTTAGTTAACTTAGTGTAACCAACATTTACTTACTTTTTCTATTTTTATGCTTTGCTATTAAATATTCATTGCATTGCACATGTTGAATTGCAGACTAAGTGTTTTTGATGCTGCTGATGCTCAGTCAGTCTTAGTGAGCATTGCAGCACTACTCAACAGTAATAAAAAAGGTTTGTTGTTGATATCTGTACTTTTTGTTATGATGTCTGTATAAACTGGTAATAATCACTTATATTAGAAACCTTTCTTCCATTGAGCCTAAATACCCTAAATATTAACTCATTTTGAAACATTTTTCACCACATTTTTAATTCAAGCAGTAGATTGAAATAAGGTGGGAGTTAGATTTTTTGGAAGTCCAAAATTTTGGACCACCCTAAAGAGTTACAGTTTGGTGATGAAATGGAGGAACACGCAAACTACAAGCACAATCTTTAATAAATTGCACTTATGATGAAGCCAGAATACAGTCGCTTAGCTTTGCATTTGCTCCAGAGGCTGCAGTGCTAGGGATCACAATTATCAGAGGAAATGTGAAGTGTTTCAGTGTCTGTAGCAACTGACACTTAAGTTAAAACACACAAAACATCTATGTGACTTACATAACTCATTTTAGCCATTTTCATGATTTTTAAATTACATTTAAAATTTACATAGATTTTTAAATTAGTAATAATGTAACATAAATGCATCTTCATACATATTCATATATTACTGTCTAACATTTGTTTTATATACAAATATAAATAAATAATTAATTAAACTCATGTAATTAAACCTAATGATGTCAAGTCAACTTTAACACAGACATTCATTCCAGACTAACTACAAGGCTTATTTTTGGGAAACAATTTAGTTACTAATTTTATAATGATTTATATAAAAAAAATGTGTTTGGTATTTGACGTTTGGACAAATGTTTCTTTTTTTTTGGACCAAAATATTCCGTTTGGTGCAACCTTATTTACTATTCACTAACTGTTTTCAATTCTATTTCAAGCCAATTTATGTATATTTTTAAGATTTAATGCAGAATTTGTAAATATTTAATAATTAATTTGTAGTTTCTGATGGAATATTTTTCAATGAATGGGACACTAAATCCCACCACATTCGATTTTGAACAAAGAACAGGCTTTCCCGACTTTATGGCACTTAAAATTATTAGACTTGAAACTAGCTTCTTTGAACTTTTACCTGTCATCATGCGATGAAATTCTTTGTCCACAGACCTCTCTAGAGGGAGTGAAAGACAGCAACCGCAGGTCCTCTAGTTGATTAAGGAAGTGCTGTTCTGTGAGGGAATAAGAATTTCACTTCTTGTTCTGTGAGGGATTTTAACATCAGACAGCCCACTAGTACACCTGTAACAACTGAATGAACACAGTTGCTCCAGGCTCTAAAACGTCACATTAACATATCTGCAGTGTAAAGTGCTTTGCCCTTACCAGTGATGTTGGGGTCTTTTTTCTGCCTCCACTGTGGTACAAACACTGTAATCTCTCGATGACCGCTCCGCCAGAAGGCCTCCACTGCAATAGCAATCCCACGACAGGAAAAGATTCGATGCAGTCCATGACTAGAAGGAAACAAGTTATGACTAATGAATATGGTTGTTTCTGACTGATACTATGATACATAACTGTAACAGTAAAATGTGTTTTTATAATGTCAACTGCATCCACCATTAAATTGGACAAAAGGTGCAAAAAATTCCCCTTATCTATAACGCAATCAAGAAAAGATGAGATTAAATCTCCTAGGAAATCATTTGCAGTATTCATACAGCTAACAGAGCAGAAGTGCAAAAACATAAACACTTGCATTTTATCTAGGCACAAAGATCACATACATATACTTCAGAGGGAACTTCCCTCTATGAGAGAAAGTGATTGTGAACAGGAAGTGTTACTAAATCTACCACAGCTGACGTATATAGTAAAATAACCCTGCCAATCTGGAAATATAAATTGTTAAATATGCAAAAAAAACCCATTCATTTCTCAAATGTACCTTCTAGCAGCAAAAAAACACTGAAAACCCCTCGTAGTTTTAGCTAGGGGTATGAGCAGTATCACCTGCTCTCCTGACCTTGTTACCTTTACATTTTAAGAATTAAGCAACGACCATTACAAAGAACCAAAATCCAAAAACTACAGTGTGTTGAAACAAAAATTAAACCCGAATGAGTGTTTCAACACAGTCGCACATTACATCACAACAGTGAAACCAGTCACTACATTGCAACTGAATCAACATTTACACTTCGGAAACTAACAGCTTGATCACATAAAGCACAGTGTTCCCAAATGAGAGCACACGTCTTCCAATACTACAGAGCATAAAAGTATTTTTCCCCCAATCAGGAGCTGTTCAGATTCTCTGGAAGCACGGTACTGCTGCCATGGAAACAAGTTATTATTTGCCGATCATATACAGATCACCTGAAACATTAGCATACTGATCCGTTGGGGAATCCAGATCCTTCTTCCTGAATGAGGCAATGAAGATTTAGGGGAATGTCTAACTGTATGATTGAGACTGCATTGGGATATGACTGCAAGGGCTTTATCTAGGAAAGTGAAAAGCCTATTGAATTTCTTTAGAGTTGATTCTTTTAAAATACATACATTTTACAAATACATTTACAAGCAAGTTGCTTGTAATACTGTGGACCACATGCGCATGACAATTTAACAACTACTACTCATTCTCATCATCATCCTAATATAAAAATTAATCAAACATACTACCAGAAATATTCTTCTGCATTAAGTACAATAATATTTGATCTACTACTCCTGCTATTGCTGAATTACCACAAATGTTGAACTTCATTACTATACAAATATGGCCCCATTGTCACCTTCCTACTCGTAAACCATTAATCACACCTTAGTGTCCACAGTCATGGTTCTCATAACTAAAGGGCCCTGTAGGAACCACCTACAGAAGAGTAGATAAATGCTGAAGAGAAGCATTTCATGGGGAGTGAGATGAGAAAGAGAGGAAGAATGAAGATGTGTGGGCAGAACCCCACAACTTAAATGAACACCCACATATTTTGCACCTCATCTTGGGTTCCGTTTGCTCCGTGTAGTTGCACATATGAGTACGCACACACACACACACACACACACACACACACACACACACACAAAAGTAAAAAAAAAAAATGTCCATTCACACATTACTGGAATTGACTTCTTAACCTTTCAAATCTCTTGCATGCACTGAACCAAACTATACACCATACACATTCATCTACAAATACAGTGTGAAAATGAAAAGTTTCTCACTCAAAAGTTAGAGAAAATGTCACCTCTTGATATAAACAGTGGTGGTGCAAATCTCCAGCTACACAATGATCAGATTCTTTAACAAAATTATACTGAATTCAATACAAAATTGTAACAAGGGGAACTATTTATTTAACCATTCTGGCCAAATACTGAGTTTATATGCTGAATATTCCAAATGACAGTAGACCACTGTAAACAAACATTTCAAAAATCACTGCACATGAATCACTACCACTGATGCATACTTACATTCACAAAAAAAGTTTAGTATATTTAGCTACCCAAATATTCATAAATGTTAACTTACGCCATGGCCACATTGCTGCCATCTATGATGATATGTCGGAGGTCTGGGCGGCCAGGTTCATTCTGTAGGACCAGCTGATAAGGCGTCCGTAGAGACTGATGAAAGCGAGACACCCCTGTCACTGGCATGGCCTTCGGGAGTGCTGGGGGCTCCGAGCGGGGCAGTGGGACCCTTCCAGAGATAGTCTGGTAAGAGCAACCTGGCCGTGTTTCTGAAGCTGGGGGGCCTTGTGAGGAGCTGCGGAGCATGGTCACTGGCTCCATTCGGACAGGTCCTACTGTCTGAGAGCCTCCTCGTGACAGATAATCAAACCTGGAGTCTGACCTAAGATCCATGGTTCTAGACTTTCTCCCTACCTCTATAACATCCTCATCATCATCAAGAACAAGGATGCTAGATTGCCTCTTCTGGTTGTAGCCATTACTACTGGGTGCCCTGATATTCTCTTTGGACTTGATCTCTGTTAGAGCACGACCCTGCACCCGCTCCTTTTCTCTAAGTCTGGTGTACATAGATGTAGAAGTGGAGACAGAGCTGTTAGTAGAAGAAGAGGGATCAGCTGTAGCGGCAGAGTTGTGCTGTCCTCCTTGTGTGCTCTGGCTCTTCTGGCTCTCCTCCACAATGCGCTCCAGCAGCAGAAAGGTGTCCTCTGTCTGGCCCGTCTCTCTCACAACCTTCTCCACTACCTCCTGCTGGTAGCCCATGGTCCTGAAGAAGTTCACCAGGCAACGCAAGTTGGTCTCTGGGCTCACTGCTTCACCCTCATCCACAACCTCACCCGAGTCCAAAGCCAGAGCACCCTTAGCGGGTGTTTTGGTCCGTGTCTGGCTGGCTTCACGTGGCTTCTCCCTCTCCTGTTCCTCATCTCTCCTCTCCAGTGAGTACTGCCTTTTAGTATCCCTCTGCTCGCTCTCTGATGAGCGCCGTTTGTGTGTCGGTCGCCCATTCAGAACCACTACATCAGGTGTGGGTATTGGCCTGGATGTCCTATCCTCAAAAGAAGCACCCAGGATGCGATTTGAAAGTTCAGTTACAGGTGTACTGGTCTGGGAACGGTCTTGTTCCAGATCTAGAATGCCTCCAAACTGTGTTGGGCTCTGTGCCAACCCCAGAAGCTCCTCCTTCAGGGCACTGGGCAGAAGTTGTAGCTCCATGGTGTACTTATCCGCTCGCTCCTCCACAAAAGTTTTAAACGTACGCTTCACCAAGGGCTCTCGATCAGCAGGCAAGCTGCGTTTCTCTTGGAAAAGGGTGACAAACTGTTGTACACGGCTCTGTGCCATCACCACAGCCAACCCTAATCCCAACAACCTGAGACGGCCTGGTTCCAGCACCAGGACCTCAGCGCTGGTGTCTCGTACTAACCTGTCGAGAAAGAGGCCACGAGCACCAGCAAAGATGCAGTGCATGTCCACTGGATACCTCTCTTCTTTTTGCAGCTCTGGGTCACACAAGCCCTTTACATACTCCTGAAGAAAGAAAAAGCACAGTATGGATGTGTGAATTAACATTAAAGACTGCCATCAGTAGCTGAAGCTGATAGCATGCATACAATAAGTCAAACATAATGAACAATGTGTAATTAATTTTATCAAAAATATCCGACAAAAACAAAAAGACAAAGTTAAAGTATGTTTGGTGTGAAGAGAACTTACTTTTTTATTCTGGCACTGGAGCTATGAGACTAATGAACCCACCAAACAGACTTTGGTATTTGACTTCCGACACTGTATAACAGCTATGCAAACCACATTTCTTAGAAATCAGCAAACCAATGAATCATTCTGTTCAGCAATCAGCTAATTTAAAAATAAAGCTCATGGTGACAGGGTACTGGATTGAATATTATAATTGTGGGCATGGGTAAACAAGTTGCTAGTCAATATAAGGTACATGAGCACTGGAAAACTGAAGATAAAACAAAAACAACAAAGAATACACCAACCGTATCCTCAGATTTGTGTACAACACACACTCACTCACTCACACACACACACACACACACACACACAATACCATTAAAAAAGTATAAATTTAATTTTGATCTTAATCGTTTACTCTATTTAACCATGTGACTTTTTTTGTTTTTACCTGTAACAGCATCTCATACATTGTCAGAAACCGCAAGTATGTGCTCATACCGTAATTTTCTGACAAGCCCCAAAGCTGACTTGCAAAACTGATGAATATGGAAGGTACACAGTTTAGACTTCAGCACATAATCACATTATGTCATGTTATGGAAATCAGAAGCTTATAGTTAGGAAAATTCATTGCATGTCTTTCTGTTTGCTCAGCTAGAAAAATATTCAATTATGAAAAATATATCACTGAGCATATGTGAAACAACAGCTGACTCAGAGAGTAAGTATGTGGTTCTGTGTTGGAATGACTTGTTTTGCTCTCCTTTCCTGCAACAGTTATGAGCGTCATCGTGACACAGGAACCCCTGGGGTAGACCATAGCAACACAAAAGAGCTGAAACTTTTTTTTTTTTTGCTTTGAATGTTGAATGTCTATTTACCGTACGTTATGGGCACAGATTACTGGTAAAGGCATGAGGCTGAAACTCACAGCTCTTTAAGGTAGTGGAAACTGAAAATGAGGCATTACTGGGGGGCCCCCTGTCAGAGTGAGCAAAGACAGGCTTGTGTCTCAAATCGCATACTAGGCACTATTTACTTAAAGTGCACACTATGTGCTACACTATCTAATTTTGAAGGGTGGTGTCATCCAAAAATCTAACACGTGTTGAACAGATGCAATTCGAGTTCAATCATTAACATTACACAAAGGCATAATTTTCCAGCGTTAACTTCTTGCACTAAAAATGAAAGTAGTTAACATTTAAATTCAAATTTAATATCCAAAAAGATATGACAGGATTAAAATCCACAGGATTAAAATACATAATCTTGGGTATATACTTCATCTGGTTATGACTCAGGTCACTGCAGCATGGTAATGAAGCACTTATTATGCACAAATGACAAAAACAGCTCAGTCAAATAGAAATCTTCAGGTTTTTTTGCTTTGTAAGTGAGCATGAGTAACTGTGTGAGTAATTTGCATTCCTAAAGATTTGAAGAGGCAGGTGGCATGTAATAATATATACTCATGTATACTGAAACTGTAAAATGACTACACATAACCTGACTTTGTCTAGTCACTGTATAACGTGCTTGCCCAGAGACGATCATCATGTAGTGACTAAACAGAACTCTGGGCTTTCTGGTGTGGTGCTCAGCACCAATGGATATTCCACATTTACTGGCACTATCAGTTCTGCCTTCCTCTTTACATGTCAATGTAAACCAGTGTTTCTGAGGCATGTTGGTAATGAAATAAATAAATAAAAATTAAACAAATATACACAAGACACCTATTTACTCTAAACAGTCATGCAGTCTACATATGTTTGGTGTATGCTTCTTAAGTTTTTTTAGGCTACTGAGGTAGTAGTTAAAATATGTTACTGAAGATCACGCAAAATCCTTTTTGACAAAAT
Source organism: Crenuchus spilurus (assembly GCA_036984385.1). Taxonomy (NCBI): domain Eukaryota; kingdom Metazoa; phylum Chordata; class Actinopteri; order Characiformes; family Crenuchidae; genus Crenuchus; species Crenuchus spilurus. Next base: position 84,298 of record BRDA01006446.1, read on the forward strand.
ATTCAGTATTTGAGTAACCCTCAAATTGTGTTCTAGCCTATAATTTTTGTCTGAAAACAATTAATCTACTCTGATTATTATGGGGTTTCATAACTTTGTCCACACAGGGTATCTCATCACACATATCAATCTGATTACATTGAGCATTTTATTTAACTTTTGTACACCCTTTGTGTTCCCGGTCAAAAATGACCAGCCATTAGAAATTAATGGATGAGACTACTACTACTACTAAGTGTTCATTAGATGGACATAGTATATAAAGCTTTTTGTGGCCTTTTCATAGCTCATTCTGAGGCACCACAATGACTAAACGGTACACATTACATGAAGCTCTTGGCCATATCTTTAGGCATGACAATGATGAGGAGGAGAGAAGACAGGAAACTGACAGTGAAAAGGCAATGCAGAAAGAGGTGTGAGATCTTGTGTCATTTTGGGCCCATATCCTTGCTTTTCTAATGAAATCATACAAGTCAGTTTTGATCAAAAACACAACGAATGTCGCTTTGTGCTACTACTTAAAAGAATGAAATGGGTTGAAAAATTGTTCTTCTTAACGTTGTTCAAACTTTGCAATTTAAGTATCTCTCATAGTCAAAATGACTAATCTATTAACTCAGTCAGTCACTTGCCAGAACTTGAAATGTTCACAAGAGCTTAAATTGATAAGATCCATCACAACATTAGATGATAATGTATGCAGTATTATATATTTATAATCAGCTCTAATTTCCAGAAACACAAAATTAAGTAACAGGAAATTAACTGTGTGGTGTCAGGTTTAAAGTCTCGTGTTTTGTAGTACTTCTCTACATGAAGGATATCCGAAAGGAGGGATGTGTGAAAAGCCATCTCTGATTGATTTGCTCTGTGTTAAGCTGAAGTTAATCAATTTAACGTGGTACTAGAAATACAAACAGGACGCCTTAAAATAACCTCACTTCAACCACGCGGTAAACGGTACAGCTGGCTTGGAATGGATGGAAATGCCATTATTAACAGTATCCAGATGTACCTCTTAATAACAGCTAACAGTAACAAAGTATTCGTCATACTGATTGTGAAACATGTCACAACTTATGTGACGGTACATACTCAAACTACAGACAAAATTAAAGACACAGAGTTGTAATCACTACTAACAGACAAGTGTAGTGTATTGTTAATTATAAACTTAACAACTCGTGTTCTCTGGTGCCAACATTAGCAGCTAACATTAGCATTCCTTCTTAAGCTAGTCAGCTAACTTTAGCTATTGTATTTAATTGTTAGCTAGCCGTATATACTGTCTTTTAACAATAAATCTTGAGAATTTCTCAGTCAGCCGTGGTTAACTTACCTTGGCTTTTGCTACATCCTCTTTCTTCCCCTTCAGCTGAAGCCAGATCTGTCTAGCTGTCTTACTGCTGTGAGCTCCGCTGTGGTCCAGCAGGCCAATAATTGTAAACACTACTTGAAAAACTTGCTCGACTCTATGCTTAGCACATTCCAGCTCCGCTTCTTTATCCTCATGCACCGTGAACTCGTCCACGGTCAGCGACTCAGGTGGGTGAGCGCTAGCCGCAGAAGAGTGGCTGTTCCCCGGTGGCGCCGCGTAGCTGAGCTCGGTGATTCGCTTCATGCCTGGGAGGGGCCGCGCTGTTGACATTTCTCCCTCTTCACTTGTTGTTCAGTCTACGCTGGTCACTGAGACGCTAAAAAAATGAACGAAAATACCACGACTCGCTTCTCCCTTCATGGTTTGATCTGTTTTCTCTCACCTCGACAAAGTGTGTAGTGAGGAAGTGTCGCGTACAGCAACTTTTGCTCAGAGCTAGAGCTTGCAACTGACAGTCCTCATACCCGGAAACCCCCAGTGATGTCATCAGTACGCGACAACATCATTTTTAATCATGCTCAGGCTGAGCATAGACATTCATACTATGAGGCTGAGAATGTCAGAAATGTTCAAACATATTTGCAGGTCATTTTCTTTACTCTCATTGTCAGACATTATCTCCGTGATCTCCACCTGCTGCACCTCATTAAACACTATCCTGTCTTGTGGTCAGATGGCAGTGCAATTCCCAAAGCAGATAGTAATGCAGCTGCTCAAGATGGACTCTGGTCTCTAAGGTATATTTTGATTCTTATTCTGATATTCTCTCTGGAGACTGGACACTTGCACAAATGTTTTTGATGCTTCATACAAAATAATTTGAAAGTTTTTTTATTAATAAAAGTCAGTATCCAGTTTAGATCTGAAAAATATTGAAGTATTGAATATTGAATGTTCATGACATTCATTGAATTTATATTAAAACAAGTATCCCTGAATTTTCAGAACACAGCAGCTTAGACTCTATATTTAAATCTTCAGTGACAAGAGGTTTTGTTATGGCAGCAACCTGAATGTCCAGATTATATGTCATATAATGCATCATTTCATATTCATGGCAAATAAATATGTGATTATTCAGAATCCATGTTTTATTTGGTCTCAGCATGTCTACCCAATGATCTATATGAATATAATATATAATAATATAATATATAGTAATATAGATCATTGTGTCTACCTCACCCGCTGTCATGTTTGTTTTTGTTTGTGACAAGATAAAATGTAAATGGCCAACCAACAGAAAAAACCCCACATAAGTGTTATGATTTATGTGCTCCCTGGAACTGGAAAATCTAAAATAAGCTGTACTTCAGTGCACACTGTGCTTACATTCTTACATACTTAATTTGGTATTTTTTACCTGGTATTTTTTAATTTTTTTGAATTCAGTAAATAATGCTTACTTCTGTTATTAGTCAATGTTTGTTATATGCTGACCTCTGGTGGTCATTCTGCTGCATTGTTTTGAAAAAAGCTTAAGTGTGGCCAATAGATTGTACAGTCTATGTTGTGACCTGATAAACTTGTAAGGAGCTTGTTAACACTATTTGTTTCTTCCCTGTTTAACCATATTGTGTACAATGAGTGAGCAAAACCTATTAAATGTCCAATGAATATTGAGTCCAGAAAATATTAATTTACACCTTCATTATATAAATATTAATTAACATGAATGTGTCAGTCATTGAAAACTTTGTATGTTAGTTGTTTATAGATGTACTGCTTCCTGGGTTTAACATGAATACAGTGCTGCCATAGGAGAAGCACTTCTTCCTATACTGTTACTAAAAAAACAATTTGTACCACATCTTTTCTATGCTGAATACTCATGTTTGAATATTTTAATGCAGCTGTAATTACAAATGTCTTTTTATGTAGGTAGCACTAAAAAGAGAATTGTACTGCCTAACTGCACATGCAGTCTTGATCTTGTCCAGCACTGTTTTTGTTCTCCTTTTCCTCATGTTTATCTGCTTTCTTGTTTTTTTTTTTTTTTTTTTTTTAAATCTCAGCATCACCTTCATCACATTTTACAGTGTCCTCAAGTTCACTTTTAAGTCCAGCTTCTGAGATGCAAACAGTGATATCTGAGCATAAAAGTTATTCCTCACCTACATTCAGTCAGTGGAAGACTCCACCCCATACCTTTTGACCATCTTCATGGCTGAGAACTTGTCATCATTCTTATTTGTGGTGCACATCCAAGTATTAATTGGTCTGGAAGTGGGAGGGATTGTTTGAGCACTGTCTGTCTTCAACCAAAAATTAGCTGCTCTAACATGAAAGGTTACAGCAAGTGCAACAACTACAGAAATTCCAATTCTTGTCAAACCTAGCTGAAAATTCCCCTATTCTCTCTATGGTGTCTGTCTTAACTAGTGCCCTGACATTGCCTATTTGGTTACAGTGGGAAAGTATTCACCCCCTTGGCTTTTTACCTATTTTGGTATGTTACAACCTGTATTTGAATGTTTTAAAACTGAATTGTATGTAATGCATCTGCATAAAATAGTCTAAGTTGGTGTAGTGAAATATATATTGGAAATAAAAAACTGAAAATTGGCATGTGCATATGTATGCAACCAATTATTTTCAGAAGTCACATGGTTAGTGAAATGAAGTCCACCTCTGTGCAGTCTAAGTGTTACATGATCTGTCAGTATATACACCTTTTCTGAAAGGCAATGTGGGCATTATTCTGAGAGGCAGCACAGAGACCAAAGGTAACCCTGAAGTAGCTGCAGAGTTACCAAGCAGAGACGGGAGTATCTGTCCATATGACCACAATAAGCTCTGCTTTATGGAAGGGTGGCCAGAAAAAAAGCCTTCACTGAAAAACAAAAATAGGAAGGCTAATTTTGAGATTGTCAAAAGACAGGTGGGGAAACTTCCAAAATGAATTGAGGAAGGTGCTTTAGTCAGATGAGACCAAAACTGAACTTTTCGGCCATCAAGGAAAACTCTATGTCTGGCGCAAAACCAACACATCACCTTAAGAACATCATCCCCACAATGAAACATGGTGGTGGCAGCATCATGCTGTTGGGATGTTTTTCAGTAGCAGGGACTGGGAAACTGGTCTGAGTTGAGGGGAAGATTGATTGTGGGATGGTAAATATTCTTGACCAAAACCCATTTCAATCTGTCAGAGATTTGAGACTGGGACAGAGGTTCACCTTCCAACAGGACAATGATCCAAAGCATACTGCTAAAGCAACACTCACATGGTTTAAGGGGAAAATGTGTACATGTGTTGGAATGGTCTAGTCAAAGCCCAGACTTTAACCCAATTGAGAATCAGTGGTCAGACTTGAAGATTAATGTTTAGCAGTTTTGCCTGCAGGAATGGGCTAAAATCCCAGTGGAAAGATGTGGCAAGCTCATAGACATTTATCCAAAGTGATATGCAGATGTAATTTCCCAAAAAGGTGGCTCTATGAAGTACTGACGTTATTTTGTCGTATTTGTTTGTTTCACAATAATAAGGAAATCAGACGTTGAAAGTTGCAGGCATGTTCTGTAAATGAAATGATGCAAGCCCTCAAATAATCCATTTTAATTCCAGGTTGTGAAGTAGCAAAACACAAAAAATGCCATAGGTGGTGAATACTTTCACAAGGCACTGTACATCATTGTTGTTTTTGTTTGCCTTCAGTTACATTTTTCCAGGTTGACTAGACTGAGAGGTGCTAAGCAGAAGCAGAAATTTGAATGTACCTGCTGACAAGCTCAGTCTATACTGCCTATTCCTACACTAGGTCTACTTATACTGGTAGTTAGTTTGAACAATTGAACAATTCAAGGCAGCTGCAGACACTCTGGTCTTGTCTGACACTGACCCCAAGTTTCTTCATCCTTTCCACTGTAGAATTCTTGGCAACCATGCCCTTATCCTTTTGTTGTCATTTAAGTATTTTACATTCAGCTCCTTTTCTTGCTTCATCTTCACATCCAGCCAAACAGTATCCTCTCAAAACCGCTCTCTGGGACCTCTCCACACACAAGGAGTAACTTTCTTTTTGTAAGAGGTGATCTTGTGATCTCTTCATGGGGAAGAAATTCTGACTCCTTCAGATGGGGTTGCCAGGCAATAAAAACCTGGATTCATAGGCTGAGAAAAGGTGGTACAGTAAGATGAATGCAGTGGTGGTCCTAGCCCATTTGGCACCCTGGGTGAACAACCCCTCCGGTGTGTCCCCCCCATGTACTTTGCATACCGATACCAATGTTTAATCACAGAACCATATAATTCTCCATGTGGGAAAGAATTAAGGGATCAGGACTGACTTAAATATTACTAAGTTTATAAAATAAAATACAACAAATTAATACAGAGATGTAAATGGACTGAATTGCTATTCATTTGTCATTAAAATAATAAACAATAGGCTTGGTGTATGCACCACTTCCTCGTTTGTTGTAAGGATGGTCTGATATTTCCGGTTGGGATGCGCAAGTGATGGTGTTATGGCTGAGCCTATGAAGTTCACAAGGAACCTCTTGGAGTTATCAAAATGATCAAAAAACGATGTGCGTCGGGTCATCAAAGCATCAAATACAATGCTGCAGACTAAACTTGAAAAGGGCTTCAAGTTCTACATTTCGTCATACCTCTGCAGTTTTGAAGTCACTGATGCTAATTCTAGCTAGCCTGAGGTAGCAGCTTAGTGACGTGACTGTTGTTTCAGTCACAAACCAAACCGTCCTGGTTCAGTTTAACCATATTACTAGAAATGTCTGTTTTTAATGTGTATATTTCTGATAGAAGTATCAGGCAAAAATACGGCTAATGAGATAACAGTGAGGGCCAACTGCTACAGATCTATGAAGAAAACCGATACACCACACCAGCTGAGAGTAGGACTGATTAAAATGACACATTCAAAGTTCTGTTGAACATGTTCAAAAGTTAGTTCAACACAAGTTCTACCCTTTTTACCCTTGCTCTTAATTCACGTAAACTTTGATACCCATATGCAAAGATGTTGGTAGGCAAATGCAGCTGAGTAGCTGAGTAGGAATCATTAGCAGGCTATTTGGTCTATAGTAAACATATAGTGTTTGTTTTACAGTTTGAGATATTGTCATCTACCTCTATGGCTCATAAGCAGAAAATAGTCCAACTCAAAATTGTCCTGTCATCTTCTTTAATAACAAATGGCTCCAACTCTTACACTTATTAACATATTCTAATGATACTCTTCAAGAAGCAGTAGAGGCAGAACCTGCACTGTTTTGCTGTTGGTGGCACAAACAAAATAATTATTTATAGACCTGAAGTCTTTCTTCTTGCCTTCCATTATAAATGCTGAGATGTCATAATATAAAAAAATGTTATTTATCTCTGCTAAGTATCTGTTTGGCATAAAATGAATTAAATACATTGTAAAATGGATCACATAAAACTGCAGTTGATATCAAGCATGAAAATACTCCCACAACATTTCTTAAGATCTTAGATGTCCGTTTATTTGTGTTCTATAGAGCAACATTTCTTTTTTGTCCTTTGTCTCAGCACAGTCTTTGACAGTTAAACATCCTTTCAGACTGTTGATTTGTCTTTCCACATTGAATGGATGGAGAGAAGCAGGAAATGAGCTCTGAAAGTTTAATTTATCTCAAGGGACAACTCCAGTTTTGGAAACTGTTATTTCACTTTTTTCACCTTCACCTGCAAGTCCATCTCTTCGTAAATATCTCCTAAAATGATAAACAGTTACTTAATAGCTGGTTTGACTAGATATTAAATAATTGAAGCATGGTCTCTGATTTTGCATATTGCTATATGATGCCAGCAATTCCAGATGGCACTGTATGTATTAGTATTCTACACACATTTCTTTTGTTTTTCTATATTCAGTGTGAGTACATTTGCACACTTGTTTTCCAGTTACAGATGGCTCCGTGACCCAGCACTGATTTCCAAGTTGAATGAACCCATGTTCCTTGTGAGTTTTTTTCTGCTTAGACCCAGAGAGTAGAGGAAAGTGAGTATTGGATTTTCATGAGGGAGGGCTTGCAGTGGAGTGGGAACAAAGACCCTGTCGTTTGAAAAGCTGTGGGACCTTGAGATGGTTCACTGCATGAATCGCAGAGACAGACCATTCATAGCACCAGAATCTCATCTACTGAAGGTCATATCAGAGCACCCTTACAGTCTACCTCAATAGAAACAGGAAATAAACTAGGCATATTTATCCAACACAAAGGCTACACAGTCGCAGTAACACACATGCATGCATGTATGTGGAGAAGCATGTGTGTATAGCAATTCATCTCGCTGCCCATGGTTCTGCCTTTCTTCCTCTAATGGGTCCATGTCCTACATTTTTCTTGATTTTTTTTCTCCACTTCAGGTCCACTTATGTTTGTGTGCCAAAATACCCATCATTCATTTTACATAACCATTCTCTAATATTATCACTTAGAATTAGAGAGATATGTAAATGCTTTCTGTTCAGATTAGAGTTTAGAGTCAACTTCGCACCAGTGTGACTAGGCTGTGAGAACATGTGCCCGAAGTGGTGGGCTGCCAGTTGGTGGTTAGGTGCCTTACTCAAAGGGCACTTCAGTCACGACCTGCCTGGGGTTTGAATCAGTGACCTTCCTGTTACAAGACCAGATCCCTAAACACCAGACCACGCTCTCCCCAAAATGTTTACTCTACTGTTTGGGAACAGTGAATAACACATTTATAAAAATGGACAATATTTTGAATTTTACATTACTCCTCATTGTACACATAAATACATTAAATGCCTCTATAGGCTATTGGGATGGAATCAAATTTATATAGGGTCTTGGGGTAATTTCTTCTTTTACAGGAACTCTTCTGTGACTTTATTTACATCTGGATCTGCCATGTCTGTGTTTTCTCACCTCATCCTCTGAGAAAATTACAGACTGTGTTACTTACTTTTTAATTAAATATTAGCTCATTCAGAGCTCATCTGATGATTTTAGACCTGACTGTAAGCAAATCTCTGATTTCCAAACAGATGTTGTTTTCTATTGAAAATGAAGATTTTTGGCTGCTTCTACTAGCTGTATTTAGTCTTTTAACATACAGAGCCACTAAAAAGCTTCACAAATCACACCCCAAAACATGGATGGAATATCTTTCACTGCATACGTTACCTGGAAGAACATAATGTGGAGGGAAGATAATCTCAAATCCATAAGAAAGACAGGACAGGCTTATTAAACAATAATTCAAGCTTATTAAAGAATATACAGGCTTATTAAAGAATAATACAGGCTTATTAAAGAATATGCAGGCTTATTAAATAATATACAGGCTTAATAAAGAATATACAGGCTTATTAAAAATATACAGGCTTATTAAACAATATTACAGGGTTATAAAAAAATGTGCAGGCTTATTAAACAATAATACAGGCTTATTAAAGAATATACAGGCTTACTAAACATA
>BRDA01006446.1:93123-104255 GCA_036984385.1 Crenuchus spilurus
CAGAGCTCATCTGATGATTTTAGACCCGACTGTAAGCAAATCTCTGATTTCCAAACAGATGTTGTTTTCTATTGAAAATGAAGATTTTTGGCTGCTTCTACTAGCTGTATTTAGTCTTTTAACATACAGAGCCACTAAAAAGCTTCACAAATCACACCCCAAAACATGGATGGAATATCTTTCACTGCATACGTTACCTGGAAGAACATAATGTGGAGGGAAGATAATCTCAAATCCATAAGAAAGACAGGACAGGCTTATTAAACAATAATTCAAGCTTATTAAAGAATATACAGGCTTATTAAAGAATAATACAGGCTTATTAAATAATATACAGGCTTAATAAAGAATATACAGGCTTATTAAAAATATACAGGCTTATTAAACAATATTACTGGGTTATAAAAAAATGTGCAGGATTATTAAACAATAATACAGGCTTATTAAAGAATATACAGGCTTACTAAACATATATATATATATATATATATATATATATATATATATATATATATATATATATTGCATACAGAATAATGATAGTAACTCTGCATATAACCATACCTGCTTCACCCTAAGGCCACTAGATGTCGCTGTCACTCTCTGTGTGTCTCTGAACTCCCTCCTGCTTTCATGTGTATTGAGCAAAATGTAATTCTCAGATCAATATGTTTCATTATTAGGAGTCCAGACGTACAGAACAAGGGAATAGAGTCTTTATTGAAGTTCACTGAGAGGAGATGTAGTGATGAGCAGTACAGGTGAATAGAGCGTGTGTCCCCTGAGACATGTGACTGTAAAATGTAGGTTGTGTGGGCTCTTTGCCACATGCTCATATCCAGATGCAAACAGTGTCCAAAGAATGGTTGCAGAAGCAGTGCATCTCTACTGGCCAGCAATGCCACATGTCATAATTACCTTTACATTCTACATCTTCTGCACAGGCTGTGCTTGACTTTCATTAATATCTTCCTCTTTCTTTCTTAGCTCCTGCATATTCTCTTACAGGTAAACATACAGCCAGTCTGTTCTCTTGTCTTCACTCCTCTTCTCACACAAATCACATATGCCTGCCTGCAGCAATCAATTAGACTTTACACATTAGCGCTCCTGCTTTCCTCTCACACCTATTATGCCACCATTTGTCTTCCTATTCATGTTCCAGAAATGTTCATATGAATGCCTTTTTTGTCTTTATGAAATATTTATGATGCAGTTTTGAAGTGCAGTGTTTATATACAAATACTGTTTCCCCCTTATATTGGCAATATATTTGCAACCTTTGTACATTACAACTTATACTGTATATGAGCGTAATTTACACATGCTGGTAATTTAATGTAAACCTAATTTAAATCTATACAGTTTCTGTATGAGATGATTCTGATTACTTTTCATTACCTCTAAATTATTCTCCATTAAAATACACATTTAACCATCATGTCTTTCAATTGTGGGAATGCGCCTTTTATACAGTGATTATTTTCCACATAAGATATTTAGATTTAGTCCTAAGAATGGGATTATCTTCTAAAAAGATCTGAAATCAGAAAATCAGATGATTGTTTATACAGGCACATTAATTTTAGTTTTGCTTTTATATGTTTCTCTCAAACTTGAGCACACTGAGCACATCTTTGTTTCTGTGTGGGCTGCCCTTATTGCTCTCTCTCTCTCTCTCTCTCTCTCTCTCTCTCTCTCTCTCTCTCTCTCTCTCTCTCTCTCTCTCTCTCTCTTACTGTATCTATGTCTGGAGGCTGCAGCTGCAGGGTGCAGAGCTGCTCTGACCTGGGACACATGCTCCACTTCAGCTCTGATTGGCTGTGCTTAGGCCACAGCTGCCATTGGCCAATTCAGTCGTTAATCACAGCATTCAAGAGCAAGTCAACCTTTGTTTGAGCCATCAGAGGAACACTGCTAAAAGCAGAGTTAAACATGAACACTTTCAGGCACAATTAACGATGTACAATGTAATTATTCAAATGCACGTATGGTCACTTAGTCTCTGTCACCCTCTATTCCTACTCATCCTCTGTGTGCTTCAGAACAGGAGGGGTTTAGGATGAAGTGTCTCACACACACACACACACATAGTGTAGGATATATCTGGCAGGGTAGTGATGTACACTGGAACTCACAAGATCTCGCACAGGAGCTGCGAAGATGTGAATCTTCTCAGTGGTTTGGCCCTAGCCTCAGGAGGGCGCTCTTGGGAGCACTGCACATGGTAGGGAAAAGACGATTACCTCAAGAAAGGGCCACATATACACATACACACACATTTCCACACACGTCCCTTTAATGGGAGAAAAATCTCATCTGCTTCTCCATTCTGCCTGAGATGGAGTACACACTACAGAGATGAACTTATCAGAACACGAGTTACCCATGAGACAGAGAAGTATCATTGGAGGATGTGTGTGATGTCCCCAATGTGAGCGTGTGTATGTGTGATGCAAGTGATGGACAGCCCACTAAGTCCTGCTCAGTGCACCCATCCCGTGGAGAGGGGAATAAATATAACACCACATAAAAAGCAGATCATGAATAATAAAACAGCCATAAATTCCATAATCTGGCTGGATGATTTATGAATTTACAGTGCGAGATGGCCCTGGCCACACTGTAAATATTCATGTGACAAGCGCTAAGCTCTATTTAATTGTGATTAATGGTAATGCATTGGAGCGGGCCTCATAACTGCCAGCTTTTATTACAGGCAGCTGGCTGAATGCAAATGTTATTCCATGTAAGATTAGGGAGACAAATTGGGCCTTTCCACCGGCCTCTGGCTCTGTAGGACAGGCGCACCGCTCGTAAGATTTTTACGCCTCAGCATGGGTGCAAGCCAGACCGTTCTGGCCTGGAAACTCTGTAAGAGCCCCGCCGACAGAGCCGGCAGACACAGATGAATCGCTGAGCTGCCACTGATAAATGTTCATTATCAGACAGGAGATGAGTGTCCCATCACACCTGAGTCAAATGATGTTTCTGAGAGTTTCGTACTATAGCAGTCACAGTAGCCCCGAAAACCTTCAACATCCAATTCAAGAGTTTAAAGTAGTTAAGTTGCTCTCAATGCTATGAAGATTCCATTTTGGAGAAGTGTGTTAAGAGCCGGTCAGACTAAGAGACTAAATAACACTCCTAATGGTTGAAAATTTGTGTCTGGGAAACCGGCTCTATGAGACTCCTAATTAAAACAACCTTTTAGAGGATACTTATATAACTTTTCAGGAGCTGCTCTCCAATATGTCTCTTTTTCCTGTCTTCTAATGTGGTGTCATCTTGTACATTATCTATATTTCCTGAAACCTTTCTATTATCTATTATGTGAAGGAAGTGACGTTTGCATGAGCTACAGTCAATTTGCCTTTTTATCTTATGGCCATTGTGTGCCTTTCAAGGTTTCACTTTCCTTGGGATGACTCAGCCTCTTTGACGCAGAGGAGGAAGGAACTAATCTATTTCAAATGTTCTTTCTGTTCATCTGTATTATTGACTACAACGAATGGTGGGTTGTGCAAAAAACTCTAAAGCACTAATAAGAAAAGGACATATTTTAAGTAAATGATGTGTCTAACCAAGGTTTTTGAAAGTGTGCATGCACATACATGTAGAGATTACACCCATTAACATAGATTTGGGGGTTTGGTTGTGCTACTTAAATTTTTAAAGAAATGTTTTTATAGAAAATTGACACAATTTAATATTTATGGACAATTTCACAGTCCAGAAATGTCTATCAAATTTCACTAAAACTGGAGCTAAGCATGCTACAAAACAATAGAACTCAGTAGTCGCCTAGGTGTTTGCTTAAAAAAATAATAATTACATTGTCAAAACTTCTGAACCCAATTAAGCCATATTAAGGTCTTAATTAAGGTTGATGTTCAGGACACTGTACGGCTGAAAAAAGAGAAACAATTTTGTGTTTGTTAGCAATGTTAGTGCCACTTTACAATAGTGTTTAATAGCTAAAAAGAAACAATGTAAGAACTCATGAATAGTGCTGCACTAACACATAATCCAATAATATAAACTATCAATGGGATAAATTACACAGAAGCTAATATTGAGTTAATGATTATGGCAACTCTCTGTTAATTAAACAGTAACTCTTATGTATTTTCTTCTGAACTACTTACTAATTAGATTAGATTAAACTTTACCAATGTGATTGCACACAGAGGAAGTTGGCCTCCTCATTTAACCCATCCATGCAGTGAAACACACACACTAGGCTGTGAGAACATGTGCCTGATGGCACATCCATCCTGATGACACTTCAGTCATGACCTGTCTGGGGATCGAACCGGCGACCTTCCAGTCACAAGACCAGATTGCTAACCACCAGGCCACGGCTGCCCCTAATTATGGATCTTTATATTAACTATTTACATCAACGTTAACTTCTGTTGTTATAATTCAGACAGCAACCTTAAAGTGTCATGTTTCATCATTACAGTATTGTAAAGTGTTACCAACATTTCTTGACTACATCTGGGGTATGTGGGGTATGTAAATTTGATTTTCACTCAAGCCTTTATGCGTCATGGTAAGATCTTTATGACTGAATCTGTGGCCATTTGACACTGCCTGATAATTACAATATTCAAATATTTCTGCAGGCTTTGGATTAAGGTTGGTGATTAAATGAAGCTGGCATTGTTTTCTTTCCTGCCCATTCTTCACTCTTATTACACCAAATGAACTTTTTCTTACAGTGAAATCCCCTTTTTTCTAACATATGACCACATGAAATGCCTTTCTCTCATTTGTGTTCTACCCTTTTGTCTATTTTTCTGTACTCAGCTTATGACACACATAATTGACAAAGTTTGGAGAGCAGAAATCAATAGAGCCTGATGAAGTTCTGTGAATCTCAAAGTGACATTTAGGCAAAGAGCTCATAAATGAGCAATCACTCAAGTCCCAGAAATCCACCTTATACACACACAGTACACATCCTCTCTCACATGAATCATAATTTGATTTCACCTTATGAGTTACAACCTTCCAAAGTCACAGCCTAGTGCTTAAGGCCAAGCAACTCAACAAAGACAAGACACCAGCTGGTGCTAACAGAGAAAAGTGAACATACCCGTGGATGGAAGGAGCAACAGAAGTAGCAAAGCAGTACTCAAACACACGGTTGTTTCATTAGATACGTTTTTACTCATTTAACCACTTGACATTGTTATTGGTCATTTGTCAGAAAAAGGGAAATTTGCCAGACACAATGGGACTTTACACACTCTCTGTTACAATGCAGTTCTAAATGATAACATAGTTCAGAGTTAAATTTAGAATTACACCTTGTCAGATGGACATTGCATAAATTGAACTGAATCAGGCACCGCCCATGATCTCTTGAGACAGCTTATAGGTTATTACAGCAACAGATAAACACTGACCAAACAGACCAAACTGATACAGCGGCACGTCATTAGAGAGCACTGTGGGACCCACTGCTATAACGCTCTACAGTGAGTCTCATTACTGCAGAAACGGCACCGATCTCCTGCTGTCTGATCTATGCTGAGTATCACATATACAGATTATTGCATGTTATGACAACCATCCATCCATCTCTGTATGTCTGTCCCAAATACTGAATTTGACAAGATTATTCAACCTATTTCTAAACCTAATTCTTTGAAATGGCAAGGCATGTGGTGTTCTGCTGCTAATTCCTCGGTGCCAGATACCACTGAGATCTTGTACACTCTTAAAAAGGCAAATGATTCCACATAAACACCAAAATGTTCTGCTATTGTTACAAACGGTAACGTTGTGTAAACTGTTCTTGCCTTCCGTTTGCTGTATATGGAACATTTTTCTTTAACCAAAAAACCATTGAAGAATCCTCTCCACATACTCTGAGGGAACCTTGCTGTTCAAATCTATTTTGGCAACACACAGAAGACTTAAAACAAATTAAGCATATTGAAATACTGGTCACAATGTTTTGGCCTCTCTGTGTTTGTTGCTAACAGGGCAACAAATGTGATATTTCCACTACCGATCAAATCAGTATTAACTGACTAGTTGAATTCAAATGATATGCACACTGTACATTCACTACAGTTATATGTTAAAATGATGCCTTCTGATCTCTACAGGATCGATGCCTATGCATTTTAAGCCAGAGGTAAAGTACCTGGAGTGGGTTCTGAGGAGAGGCAGCAGTGACAGCAGCGACTGTTTGTCCCAGTAAGGGTTTAGGTGTCCACTGGCGGGCCTGGGACATGAGGCGAGACTCTGCAGGGGCTGAATCAGCAGACATGCTTGTCGGGCTCAGGCACACATTTAGGCCCGGCTTCCTAATTGGTGGCAGCGCAGGGACTGGCACACAGCCTGGGATAGGGAGGGAGGGGGAGGGCGGAGTGTGCCTGCATGCTTCTCCCACCAATTGCAGTGGTTAGAGGAAGACGGAGGGAGGGGGAGAGATGGCGAGGACCGTCGGGTGGAGGATTCACCGTTAATGTGCCACGTAACACCCACTTTTCTCCAATCACCGGAAAAAAATAGGGCTCTGAGTTAGTTTAATTCCAATGTGCTCATCAGTTCCACATGAATGTAATGTATGAAATGAACATGTTTATTGCTGTGACTGAAGTACAAAATGGCATTGATGTAATATGCTTTTTTATTCACAACCGAGACACTTAAGAGGACCAGAAAATGTAACAGAGTGGTAAACATAAGTAGAGAAAACACGGAGGAGGCTGAAGCTAATGAGATCTAGATGAGTGGCAGAAGAATGGTGAAAGAAATGTCAAATTAATTATGTAAATATTGTCAAAAGTGTGTAAACTAAAAGGCAAAACTACCGGTATAATACAGGCTCTTTTATTCATGTGATAAGGTTATTCAAATTTAATGTACACGAGGTACACTGGAGGCTTTCTCAAGCCTAACACTGTTATCTTCTCCTGTAGCCACTGAAGTGCTGGATCTCTTCAGAGGAAAGTGTCTAGAAGAGCTGCAGGTGACAGCAAGACAGACAATGGTGCAAATGAATGACAAAAGTAACTACAGCTTGATAATTTCCCAACGTCACACCATCAATCACACCAGCTGACTTCAGATCTCTAGCAGAGAGATGTATCGGGAGTGGAAAAGTGAAGATCTCTCATGTTAATCATTCAGTGTCAGCTGAGAAAGATGATATCATTAACCAGTCTCCATTAGGCTTCTACATAAAAATAACAATGGCCTAAAAAAACACAAGGCTAGCAATCATGACAAGCAATGCTTGGCGGCATGCTGCGGTGGAGTGATAAAAACAGAAGAGTGGCAGGGGAATCTGTCTCACATGCTGGGCACAGCCACTGCAGACCACTTGAATTTAACCGACCCCCAAAAAACCTGCACACACCCCCTTCCAGCCTACACCACACCAATCCCCCCCACAAAGTCCAGCTCAGCAGGGGAGAACAGCCACTGAAGCCAATTAGCAGAAGCACTACAGAGTGCTTTTACTCAAGGGCTGATGGGCTCATTAAGCATTAAGAATTCATGACATTTAACTCCTCAACATGGCGGGCAGGAAGCGCTGAGTGTGGAGGGTGGCAATTGGAAACGAGGATGGGGGAGGCGGTTCCCCCCAGTAATCAACAAAAATAGACCTCTCTCTCTTTGCACTTGTAGAACAAGGGCATAAACAGTGCATGTGTGTGGTGAGTGTGTGAGAGTGAGATCTGTATTGTACACAATTATGCCATTTCTCACTGGTTGGGATAAACTGTGACAGCAGTTGCGACAACATACTTGTACACATACACGCACAATTAACTAAATTGACTGATTATTGACTAGTCATTAACAGTTAATGAATGCTCATGAAACCACGGCAATAAACTGTTTTATTGACCTCTGGGGCACGGCGGATAGAAAAATCTGTTTTAGTGGCTGGTAAAGAAATGTGGTCTTTATAATAGTAGACTGTAGTAGCTTTACAGTACACACATGTATGTACAATTATGCTTATGTATGCCATACACACACATATGCTGCTTTCAAGTGAAAATCGCCATAGTTTTCTTTGGGGAGGCATCCAATGACCCGTCTAGTTTCATTCATGTGGGAAGTAAACAAAAAACATAAAGGCTGTTGAGTATTACTCAGATAGCACAATAGTGACTTGCTATTTTCTTCGGCCTAACTTACTGCTGAATGGTGGTCTGGACTTCATTTGAATCTAGTTGCTGGAACACAGCCACAACTTAAACTTTTAATTTAACTTGGGGATGATACAGATGACTGGCTACAGTATGGCCAGTTTTAAAAATGCCTTTGGCATGGCAGTCTGCATGTGGCTAAGAGTTTAAGTACCATGAAGAACCTTAAACATACTGTTTAGCAGGACACAGCTGAGTAGCTAGCAGTAATTTAGCCTTTTAAAATCTATAGTCTACTAATATTATGGGATTCAGGACACAAATGTTGCAGAATTTATATTTAAGTTCATTATATTAGCAGAAAGTTTGCAATGGAATAAATAATTATTTAATTCCACTTACTGTGTTTGTGCTGTTATTTAAATCTCTACTTGTGCCTCTTGGTATTTTCTTTCTGACAAAATTGAGACCAACTGAAAAACTCATTGTTGCTGTGTAATACAATTTTTTTTATGTTGTTAACAGCACTTGAAAGAGTAATCAGAGCTTAAGTTGCATAAACAGGTGGTCCAAAATTGGTCAAAATAATTTGATTAAAAATGATCTAACAGTTTAAAATCTAGATGAAAGTTAAAGGAGCGCTATGTAGGTTTGGCATGTTTGGCCATTTGGCGACCTCTTTGTTTGGAATATGTAACAGCGTTAGTGAAATGACATTTTCTAACATCTGTTGTGCTGTATCGCTTTCCCCAAGCAGATTGATCTGATGATTCTCAGACTGGTAGTATAATTGCAACAAACATCCAACACATTAGGTAATTAAAGTAATTTGATGAACTGACTCTGAGTGCACTTCTGTGGGTTAATGTTAATCAACCTACATACTTGCTTGTAACCAGCACCAGCAGCTTGCTTAGTCCAGCTCAGACTTTTTGTGACTGCTTCATATCTGATTTGAGACTTCATAGTTAAAACACAGTTTCTTTGTTTTCTTGTGTTCTTTGTACAGTTCTTGATTGTTAGTTAGCTGACATGTCTTCCATTACATTTACTTCTGAGAATGAATGCAGAGAAGAAGAAAACTGCAGACTATATCAAGTCTTTAGAAGTGGAAAAACATAAACCTAATCCATTATGAACTTTGGACATTAGATCCTCAAACACAGCAAGATCTTAATGTTATTGCCAATGTTTCATTGCCAGTGTCTGGTCTGTTTGTTTGCACTGTAGCTGCTTTCTCTGCTTGACATAAGTAATGTTATATCCAACTGATATACTTAAAAATATTCAAAGAGAACTTGGCGAAGGAAGATTTTCCTCTCTGATTCTGTAAACAATGTCCATTTCAGTGTAGTGCTGCATTGGCATTTGGAGTGAACTCGGCTCTAGACATCACAGATGCCACATGACAGGATTTGCTGCATGTATAAATGTGACCCCGCCAGGGAAAACCAGGCCAAAGTCACTGGGCAACTTATTGAGATATCGTGTCACTCACATTAGCGACAAAACTTAGTCACTCAGTATTATTGCTGTAAATGAAAGATAATAGTCTCAGATATCTATCGTAGCGCATATTTTGATCAAAAACAAAACTAAATTCACAAAAAAGTTGTTTTGAAAAAAAAAAAGACTTTGACCTGGTTTTCCCTGGCGGGGTCACAAATAAGTGAACACACCAGTCAGTTGTGATACAATTTTCATAGGCAAAGGAAATGATTTGAATGATGTCCAAAAGGGCAGAATAATAGGGTACCAGGTGAAGAGTGGCAGCATCTCGGAAACAACTAACTTTGTGGGATGTTCTATAGCCGCCATAAGGAATGTATTTGAGATCGGACTTCTTGTATATTGAGTGCCTCCCAGTGAACTAACAGTGATGCCCCACATGTTATTGATGCCAGAGCAGTGTTAATTTTGACAGGTGATTTTGATTTAGCTTTAGTCTTGGTCTTCTGACTAAAATGTATATTAGTTTTAGTCAAATTTTTGTCATGTAGTTATTGTTAGTTTTAGTCTAGTTTTTGTTGATGAAAACTGAAAACATTTTAGTCTAGTTTTAGTCAATTAAATGTTTAAAATATTTAATCTAATTTTAGTTGTATTTTTTAGTTATACTATTTTAAATTAGAGCTATTTTAGACTGCTTACTCTTATTTTAATAAAACAAAAGTCTTTAATTTGTGTTTCATTTAATAACACAATGACATCAGATTTTGTGGAAGAAAGTTGGCCATTTTTCTTTTTCTAAAACACTTTGTGTTTATTTAACTTTTACATGACAAAATGTAGTATGTGAATATAATTTGGTATCAACGTGACTAAACACACACATTAACAGCAATCCCTTCACAGCTTAACAGCAATCCCTTCACAGCCTCTTAAAAACCAGAAATTATTTATATCTGTGTAAATATCCAGTATAACCAACAGACACACGAGAGAAGTCTGCCCTCTGAGCTTTCTGTCACAAACGATAAAGGATAGATTAAGAGGGAAAGAGTTGGGTTTCTCC
The DNA here is from genome assembly GCA_036984385.1 of Crenuchus spilurus. NCBI lineage: Eukaryota > Metazoa > Chordata > Actinopteri > Characiformes > Crenuchidae > Crenuchus > Crenuchus spilurus. The sequence goes on from BRDA01006446.1 coordinate 103,765, forward strand.
AGTGTGCTGGCCTTTCCTCATTTCTTTTACACGTTCCCGTTGGCGTTAACATTAACTTGCACTTAATGTTACCACGGCTTACGTGCCTTTCCTCTTCGTTTGGTTATATGGCTGTATTTAAAATGAAACCGAGCCTGTATGTGTGTCTTATGGCTCCAGTTAGATGTGTTTGTGATCTGTTTAATCTAAACACCTAAAATAATGATAACGAATTGCACATTTCCCCTTTATACAGTGAAACATTCAAAAATGAAACCTATCAGATATACATATTCATCACTGTTAGCAAACTAGTTAACATCTAGCTAGCTAGCTACATTAGCTTACCTTTTTGTAAAGCTCGTGGTGGTGAGAACTGAGGACCTCTTGAGGTTAGTAGTGTTCGTTTCAAACACCTACATTTTATTGACCCTTTTTGTGATGATTGGAGTTCTCCAGGAGTCAAGAGTGGTGGTGCTCGAAATGTTTTTCCATTCGATTACATCGATCGA
>BRDA01006446.1:107109-119005 GCA_036984385.1 Crenuchus spilurus
TGTTTGGGGTATGTGGGGTATGTGGTGTTTGGGGGGTATGTGGGGTGTGTTGGGGGTATGTGGGGTAGGTGTGTGTGTGGGTATGTGGGGTGTGTTGGGGGTATGTGGGGTAGGTGTGTGTGGGGGTATGTGGGGTGAGTGTTAGGGGGGTATGTGGGGTAGGTGTGTGTGGGGGGTAAGTGGTGTGGTGTGGGGGCAGGAGGTCTAGGGAGATGATTTTGGTCCTCAGTGTAGAATGTCAGGCTGGGGGAGGGTCCTCTTTGGTAACTTCAGTCTAGTCAAAAAACAGCATTTTAAGACCAGGGGCTAATGAAAAAAACCCAGGCCTTGTAGCCCTGGCCTAGGTAGCGTGTTGACTACAACTCAAGTTAAAAGGGGATTTCACATTGCTTTTAAGAAAATGTTTGCATGATTCAGTTGTTGAGAAGTAAACAATGCCAATCAGTGGTTTATTGTGAAAAATGTTGAGAACCATAAACATTTTTTGCATTAGTGGTGCCAGCAGCCGCTGCATTTGCATAACATTACATGCAAATCCACCTACTGCGAAAAGCTTGTGTGGCTGCTGGATGTGATGTTGGTGGGCACTCTTTCTGTGTTCTTTTCAGATCCCAAGTGACACTGTAATGTATAAATGATGCCAACTTTCAAATGAGTCTTGATTCTCTGTGGTAAACAAACAAAAAACAAAACATTGGACATTTCCTCTAAAAAGTGTTATCATGATGTCATGACTAAATTTGCCACTCATAATCAACTCCTAGACTTTCTGTGTATAATGTGTGGTGGCTATTCTCGTGTGGACTGTCCACCGTCACATCATCCAAGTCAATGCTACACACTGGTGGTGGTTGAGGTGGTGGTCTAATGTCTGTCTCAAATGGGGGGCAGCCATGGCCTAGTGGTTAAGGATCTGCTCTTGTGACCGGAAGGTTGCCAGTTTGAGCCCCAGACAGGACATGCTTGAGCAAGGCACCTAACCACCTAACTGCTCCCCGGGTGACGGTGGATAAGGGCTGCCCACCGTTTCGGGCACACAGCCTAGTGTGTGTGTGTGTGTGTGTGTGTTTCACTGCACGAATGGGTTAAATGTCAAAGCGCTTTGATTGTCTAGAAAACACATACCGTAATAAATGGTAAGTGATAGGAACCAAGAATCAATATAACTATAAACTGTGTCACAATATCAGCAAAACAAATATAGCCATTCATTTGCTATCTACCAAATATCTATCAGTTTTTCTCTACTTACCAGATCGCATATGTCATAGACCACCATATAGAACAAAACAAGTTGTGTGTTTTAAAAATACATTTTAGGCCAAAATAATACCTTAGAACTATCTTAAAGCAATATCTCAGGCATTGGATAACATAGTTGTATGAAGGGATGTCTGGTTCCTGTCAAAATCACTGTGAACGTTTTCTATTCGCAATGATTGTGATTACATCATAATGCAAACAATTGTTATAAAATTGCTGCAGCTTCATCTTAATCGAACTCTGGATTGAATCTCATCTCTTTGGTTTCACTCCCAGGAAGCAAGAACATGGTGTAAAAATGGAGTGTTAAACCCAGTGTCTTTGAATTAAAGTTTGATAGTATTTGACCAACAGTTTGACCAATATCTCTAAACTCTGACATGTACTGATGAGTTCATTTCACCCTTCACACCTCAGTAAATTTAACAGCAGTTTGTTTTATGAGACGTGTGTAGATATATATCACTAAAATGTATACGTAATGCATTTTTGCATTTAGTATTGAGTTTAAAGTAGACAACTGTAATAGCTGTCCACAGCCACAGGGGTCATGTGGTATAACTGTATATGTGGTCATGTTGTACAGTGGCATACACAGATTAACAGCACTTTTACTGAAAACAATAGATTTGGCCTTTAGCAGAAGCTTTATTAGACATATCAGACTTTCACAATTTCAGTTCAAAGATAAAATCCAAAAAGCTGAAATATATAAGCTCAGTGTTCAAATGCAGACCACAGACCTGACCTGTGACTTCCTAATAAATATTGCTCCCCGTTCAGATTCACTCCATCCCACCTTCCCCTCTCTGCCGTTTGCTTTGTTACCCCTCAGAGCACTCCTTTTCATCTCATCATTGCATTTCTCCTCCATCCTTCTCTTTGATCTGCTCCCACTCTCCTGCTCTTTTCATATCTTTTTCTCCTTCCTCCCCTCCCTTCCTCTGTGTCATTCCCTCGATTTATGTTTGGTAACAATCTCCATATTTGTTTTTAAAGATTTTCTTGCTGTTCTTCACGGTCCATAGCTTCACATTTCACTCCTGCCTGCTTTCATTCCATCTTCTTCATTACCCTCATATTTTCACATTGATAAACTTAAGAAGTTGCCTAATAATACATCTGGGTGGACCAGTGGAGGATGGATTGTGTGAGAGGACAAGGCTGACTGGAGTGTGTTAGGCCTTGTTCAGACAGGCAGCTCAAAGCTGATTTTTCAGCATATCTGATTTGAGAAGGACAGTTTTTTTGCAAACCACATTTCCTCTTTGTGGAAGTCAATTCATCTGTGTGCAAACATATTGGTCATTGTGGCGAGATTTTAGAGCACTTCATGCTTCCATCTGCTTACAAGTTTTATTGAGATGCAGATTCCCTTTTGCAGCTCGACTAATCACCCGTGCACTGTGCCAAAACTACTACCAAAGGGTTTGTTGAGCGTGATATTACTGTGCCATTGAACTCTCCAGACTTGAAGGCCATAGAGAATCTCTGAGGTATTGTCGAAAGGAAGATGAGTAACATTGACCCAGCAATACAGGGTTGAAGAACTGAAAGCCACTATCAAAGCTCTATTGAGTAAATGCAACAACATTCTGACAATCAGATCTGATTTGGTAACAGACAGTCTGACTGAAAAAATAAATCTGATTTGTCAACCAGCTAACAGGATGATCATTCTGTATTCTTACAGCATGAGCAGAAAATCATATTAGTGATGTCTAACCCAGGCTAGACCACTAACAGGCTATAACAGAAATATTTAGACAGGCTCTGAACAGTTATTTTACTAAAGCAGTCAATAACAAAACACATAGCTATAAGTATTAAAAAAACAGAAAAATAGTCAGAAAACAAGTCAACAAAAATATAACCTAAGTAAAAGCCATGGAGTAAAAAGAGCTTTAAGCCTAGACTTAAACAATGTTAAAGAGGGTGCTGAACATATCTGCATCAGTAACTCAGTTCACAGTTTAGGTGTTGCTACAGTAAATGCTTGACTCCTCCTCTGCTTCAGCCTCGACCACCAGCTGAAGTTGATCAGCAGATCTAAAGGACCGCGCAGGAACATAAGGTACCAGCAATTTTGACAGATAAGTGGGAGCTGCCCCGTTTAAAGATTTAAAAATCAGCAATAAAAGTTTAAAGCATATTTTAAAAGTCACTGGAAGGCCATGCAAAGAGGCAAGTACTGGTATATAATGTGTTCTCTCTTGTGTGTTTGTGTAAGAAACCAAGCTTCACCATTTTGAACCAATTGTAGTCTGGCAACTGATGCATGTCTGATACCAAAGTACAAAGTGTTACAGTAGTGAAATCTGGAAGAGATAAAAGTGTGGATAACTTTCTAAAGCATATATATTGAGAAAAATGTTAGCTGTAATATGTAATCTGCTCTAAATTCTGATTATAAACACACAAAATCAGATCTGAGTTCCATTTCTAGAAATCCAATCTGAATCAGATTTAAAACTCTTTTCACATGTGGCTTAAATCCAAATGGAAAATGTCTCTTTGCTGTTCAGACTGCAGACAGACTGTCCTGTTCTAATCAGACATACTGAAAATCAGATTTGAGCTGTCTGTCTGAACAAGGCCGTAGAGATCTCAGTAATCGTTCCCATGACTTTTTTTTTCCACAAATACACCTCCATCCACCTCCATCGACCCTCGCCACCCACACAGCTCCTTTTTTTCTCATGCTGTTATGGCGAGTGTACAGTGCCCAGGTGCTCGAGTAGAAAGGGCAGTAATTGGGCAGCTGAAGGACAGAGAGCAGGGCTGCACAACTAAATTATTCGACTGAACTTTTTTTAAGGTGTCACACCTGGACACTGTCACTCTCATCATGTGAACTTTGACCCCTCTCCACTTCTTTGTTGTTTTATTACTCTGGACAAGCCAACTTTAAACAAGGAGTGGTAGACCAATGCTTCTATTCTCCTTTTTTATGTCCTATACAGTCTATTATAATTGTTTAATGTATGTTAATGAAAGGTGACTTGGTTCCATTCATCATTCATACATAAAGGGCAACTCATGCAATCACATGGTTTAAAACAGTACGTTTTCAGCATGTACTGCATTCTTTGAACACTAGATAAGTACAAAATCTTTATTTTTGGGAGTTTTGAGAAAGTTCCCACTGTTGAATAATCCCATTGTTCCTCTTTTGTTCAAAAATATTCCTGTTTAGTCTTCTTTACTCCAATGTTTTAACAGTATACATTCAAAATCATCAATAACCAACTTTTCACAAATGAATGAAAGACAAAATCACCCCAATATATCTCTATCTTTATAATCAATATATATATATCCTTGTATCTACACTCATTGTTCATTTGATCAGCTCCACTGACCATAGAGGTGCAGTTTGTTCTACAGTTACAGGCTGTAATTCTTTAATGATCTGGACTCTCCCACAGAGCAGATATTATTTGGGTGGTGGATCATTCTCAGCATTGCAGTGACATTTTGTTGTGCTGTTATGAGTGAATCAAACACAGCAGAGCTGCTAATGTGTTTAAACACCCCAGTGTCACTAATGGACTGAGAATAGTCCACCAACCAAAAATATCCAGCCAACAGTGTTCTCTTGGCAATGCCCAGGAATCACTGGTGAAGGACTACAGGACCAAAACAACCTCAGCAGCAACAAGATGGACTAACAAGTTTGTTGTGTCTAATAGAGTAGACAGTGAGCTAACAGTGTTTAAAAACTCCAGCAGAACTGATGTGTCTGATCCAGTGTAACACACACTAACACACCACCACCACATCAGTGTCACTGCAGTGCTGAGAGTGATCCACCACCCAAATAATACCTGCTGGAAAAAGCTGGAAAAATTTTTTTTTTTAAAGTGAATCTACCTTAAATGTGGATAATATATTTATTACTCATTTTGAGATTATTATATGTACATTATAGGATCATACATTCAGTTTTCACAGTTGTACTAATTTATCTACAAATAATTATCTGCTGACTTTAAATAAGTAAAATATTTAGAAATGTGTTGATCAAACTTATACTTTTATATTCTTACATTTGTTGCATAATGTGGAAAATTGTATATGTTGACAAAATGTTTTTCACTTGCCAAAATATAATTTTTTGCAGTAAAAATGTAAGATTTGAGTCTAAATTTTTGACATTTTTCATTTTAATTTGATTTGAAAATGCCAGGTGAATGAAATTTTCATGATAAAGACAGAAAAATGTTCCAAAATCAAAATGTTTGTACAGTGACTTACATGACAAGTTAACAAGGTTTTCCATTCCCTGTAAAGTTAGTTACAAGGTTTTCTTCAGACAAAAATGATATGATTTTTCTTTATGGATGTATAAAGAATGTTGTCCTTGTCTTCTTTAAATTAAAATGCCCCTCTATTTCACACTCAGTGTAAGGAGAGTTCAGTGCAGTCTTTACAAAAACGGATGGCAAGCAATTAAAAAGATGTTCACCTACGTGTCCTGTGACAAGAATAGGAGTTAGAGCAGATAAGCTTAGGACAAATCGATTCAGCAGGGAAGAGAAAAACAGCATGAGCTGGCACAGGAGAAAAACAACAACCTGAGAGCGCTGTGTCCCCAGAAATTGTGTGTAACTGTGTGTGACTGTGTGCATGTGTGTGTGTTTTGAGTCAGCTGAAGTGTGGTTAAGCGGTCTCTCACTCACTCTGGCATGTTATTGAGCTGTCAGGTGTGGGCAGAGAGTTGGTAAGGGCCTAGGACCTCCTCACTTTGAGCATTCTCTCTACTGTAACAGTTGGTGCCTTATAGGAATGGGTGCCCCAGTTGCAGCTGATCAAATCTGTTTGGAGTCCAGATTTTGCTTGTTTAGATTAGCACTGTGAGGCTAACAATGATAAGAGACATTAGATCTCAATAATCACTTAAATAGCCCATGTTTTTCTGTAAAAAAACTCTCCACATTTTAATTAAGGTCTCACAGACTTGTAAAGGTGTATTAGGACACAGTGTGACAGGCCGATGTATGCGCTTAAGGGTGCATTTGCACAGGACATCACACAAACTAGAACCAACACTGCTTGTAAACCAGGGTTTTGTTAGTCAGCAGTCCGTATTCACCTGCCACTGTAAGTTAACATGTTGGGTGTTTGTTATATAAGTGTAAAATTGGTGGTAATGAGATGGAGTGAAGTTGACTAAAAAGGTGAAACAAAGAATTGGGTGATAATTTTATGCTACATGCTTTAAAAGATGAAAAGTAACAATAGAAAACTAGAACTACTAGAAAACAGAGTGAATTGAATTTTATTAAAAGTTTATTTTAGCATACTTGTGTCTGTGAAATTTCTGTCTATGACAACTGAATTTAAAATCCTCTAAGTTGTAGTTTTATACATATTTTGAACTTCATATTGCTTTGAGGTGTATGGTAGATGTGACACTGTTCATGAAGTTCAAGCCCCCAATATATGCCCCCCCAACAGACTTTCCATGTTCTCACCATGTTTTGTAGGATTCCTTCAGGGTCACCGGTTTCCTCACACAATCCAAAAAGATGGAGGTCAGGTGGACTGGGTAATTGTCCTAGTGTGAATGTCTGTGTGATGGATTAGCATCCTGTCTTGGATTTGGCAAAAATAGTGGAATACCCTGCCCAACAGCCAGTAAAAGGGTATGGGGTCCATGACCCTGAAATGGATTAAGCAGTTAAGATGATGGCTGGATGGAAAAATGTCTTTCCCAGTGGAGATTTAGTGCAAAAATCATCTTTGGTTCATTGAGATCTTTTCAAGTGTCCTGGATTCAAACACTTACTACATGGAACATTTGGCATTTTCTTTTATGCACAGCTTATGAAGCTTCACTGCCCTTAAACAAGCATATTTTCTTACAAAACCCTGTCGTGTCTTCAGAGCTCTGGTTATGAAAAGGCATTACGTAAACGATCCAGTTCACATCCTGAAATAACGCAGTCATACTATTCTACACACCCATTTTGTAACTCAAAAGAGCCAAGAGCTGTGAATTGAATGCTAAAGCTTAAGCGAAAGACCTTGGGGACTGGTTGGTGCAAGGAGGAGCTGACCTAAACGTAGAGGTGAGCATGTTATTACTTGGCTTGTTAATGGACCGGTGCAGTGGGAGAAGCTGACCTTTTCTCAAAGGTACTGAAAGTACTCTAATTAGCCACTTCTTTAAACCAAGGAAAAAGGATGACCATAATAACTGGTGTACAAATAACTGCAGGTGGAAGCCAGAGATGCTCCACACAATATTAAACAAGGACAAATGACCTATTCCTAATTATTTTCCCCCCTCCATACATTCTAAAATCTAATCATTGAGTTTAGGCAAATGGTTGAAAGACACAATCAAGCCTGACTCTTTTATATATATGCTGGTAACACTTTATCTTAAGAAGCATTTATTGGGAGTTAATTAAGGTCTTGTTATTGTTCAGTAAAGCCTGAATGAAACACATCTAAATGGTTTATTTGCAATATATTGGCAGAACCCTGTGGAGAGCCTCCAGGAATCTCTTTGCAAAGGAAGGTGAACTTAAGATATTTTCTTTGAGAAGGAACCCAGACCTGTAGCAGGGTGCTTGAAGGAACCCAGTGATGTAGTTTGAGGTTCCTGTAGGAGCTTTAAGAAAATGAATGGCCTTCCCAGTATCACCTTTAGATGAAAAAGATTACTGAGGCCTCAAATGGAAGTTTTTTGAGTACCTCACTGGATTCTTGAAAAAATTCTAAGATTAAAAGCCATTATTATTAGATTCATAATACAAAGTCATAAGTATGAGACACAAAGTCATAATTATGATATACAAAGTTATGTTTATGAAATACAAAGTCATATTAATGAAGCCATATTCAAGGTACCTTTAGTTTTTGCAAAGTAAAGCTTGAATTAAACTTCTAAATTGTTAATTTGTATTAAGCTTTACTCATTATGATTGTATTGTACATAATTGCAGGTCTGTGAAAATCAATGATATTAATAACATTTTTATTTTATTTTATACATTTATCTGTAATACTACACAATAAATATTTAAAACATTTATATGTCAAGCATATGTGTTAAGCATGAATTAACATTTATATTTACAGCTTATTATTAGTGTACTGGGAGTATTCTATGTTCTAGGTAGTGTCATGTTTGTGGTATTATTTTTGTGGTATGTTTCTATGTTTAATATGTGTCACTTAAATATTTGTTCCATACTCTAGAGCTATAGTTATCTGTAATTAGAAACAAATCTTTAAGTCAGTTTTGCCCATTTATTATACATTTGTTACAAAAAAATAATTTATAACACTTTACTTACATTTGAGGTATTTAGCAGATGCTCTTATCCAGAGCAACTTACAGTTGAGGGTTAGGTGCCTTACTCAAGGATACTTCAGTCATGACCTGCCCGGGGATTGAACTGGCAACCTTTCAGTTACAAGATCTGATCCCTAACCATCAGGCCATGGCTGTCCACTCTCTACTCAATTGTCTGTATGTGTACAATACTAGAGTGCTATAGCTAGCTTTAGCTACAAATAAAAATGCAAAAGAAAAAAATATGTATGTAGCAAAGTATTAGTGATGCATTTATCATATAACAACAACAAGAAGTGAATAAACCACAAACTTGATATGACATCAAACCTAGAATAGTCCAATTGTACACTAATAAGATGTGAGCATTTAAAAAAAACAGTAATGTACATAAGAAGGCCTAATTAACAAATACATTGTGTAGTATTACAACTAGTAATGCAATTATGAGTTATTTTCCAATTATAAATCAATGCAAGTCATAATGATAAAGCTCAATACATTGTGAATAAACCATATAGAAGTGTATAATTCAGGCTTTAGTGAATAAAGAAACAACATCCATTAAGTGTTCCTTCAAATAAAGTGTTACCTATACAGGGTTTAGTGACTGTTGTAGTCATGTTAGAGTGTCACGCAGAAGCTCTTTGAGAATCTCAGGATTTGATGTTACTTTAGTAATGTTGTTGACATGATCAGTAAATCACTAAATTAGGAGCAATTAAGTAATCAGTAAATTAGGTTGAAGAAGAACTTTTAGTAGCTTCTTATTTACATTATGTTAGAAGGGGACTTCATCCATATTCATTTCACTCATGTTAGACTGAGCAGCAGAAACAGCGATGAAGCGATGGATTTTTAAGTGAGATTTTGTTTTCATCTGATTCTCAGCAGGTTAAAAATTCTCCATCTCTTTCTGATCCCACCCACCATATTCTCTCCCTCAGAGTCTTCAAAGGGAGCCGAAGAGATGTGGAAGCTCTGACTTGGATAGACTGTGAGGGTCAAGCTATTATTGGGTGTGATATTTCCATCTGGAGTGTAAAACGTCTGATGCTGACCAATTTAGCAGCCTTGTGTCAGAGATGAGGAAAAGCAGACAAAGAGGAGGGGTGTGCTCAACCATATAGGACTGTGCAACAAAGCACAGTGAAGCCAACTACCAGAAACTTCTACCATGAAGCCACCACCATGCTTGGGTTTGTTGGTTACAGGAAAATATAAGAATGTTTCATTGTGAATATTGAAATGCAGACAAGTTGTAACTAGAGCCTACGAATACAAACTCTGTCTGACACAGTAATGGAATTACTGGAAATGGTAGGCTGGAATTCTGAGCGGCTTCTGGAATGTGCTCCGAAGCTGACTTTCCAATTTAAATAAGTATAAAAGAGGAGGAGACTGGGGTGGAGATGGGTGCAAAAATGATCAGAGTGAAAAACGGAGTGGAACAATTCATATTGTTGGTCATTGTATGACAGGAAGAGTTTGGGTGCACCAGGTGCTAGTTATAACATGTACAGTAATGTATAAATTTTTTCCTGTAATTAAATAATGGAAATAACTAGAGTCCTTGAGTGGCCCAGTGGACTAAGGCACTATCATTATGATCTGAGGATTGCGATTTTGAATCCCAGTCATGCTGCTTGCCATTGGCAGCCAAGGCTCAAAAGAGCCAACACTGGCTGTGCTCTGTCTGGGCGGGTAAGATGGCAGTCTCTCTCCAGCACCAGTGGCGGACTTAACCAACAAGTAAACCACGCATTTGCTTGAAGCCCCAGAGATCAGGGAGGCCCCTGCTGGCCAGAAGAGGTTGGCAAAAAAATGAAAAAACAACTAAATGCATAATTGTTTTTTTTCATCCAAAAACAGTGTTACGCTATATCAAAAAGAGACTGGTCGAGCACTACGACCCAGCAAAAAATGGCCACTCAGTCGGAAGCCTATTTATCTTTAGACCGCCCACAAGCTCATTGATTGGCTCTGCCGTTTCTTGCTAACGTGTGATTGGCTGGCCCAGCTGTTTTGCAATTGGGCCAGCAGTCAGTGTTCGCCTGCAGTGGTAAGTTGTTATCATGTTATATGTTTGTTCTGCCTGTGTCACGTCAGCTAGACATATTTTAATATCTGAGGTTTCATATTAAAATCCATACAGTCCAAAAATAAGGGTAAAATTGGTGGTAATGAATTGGAGTGAAGTTGACTATCAAGGCGAAACACAGAATTGGGTGATAATTTTATATTACATGCTTTAAACAGTTTATTAAAATGTAATAATTAGAATTTTATTAATGATTAATATAAATTTTATTATTATTAATAATTAATAGTTATTAGTAGTATATTATTAATAACTAGTAATTCTTAATAAAATTATGAATAATGTAAGTAATGTTTAATATTTATGTATAATAATTTATATTTATTAATAAATAATAATAATAATAATAATAATTTAATTTATGTTCAAGCCTGTACCGCACCATAACTATTAAAAGAATCCGTTTGATCAGAGTCCCCAGACATAACATTGCTTGGGGCCTCAGAACTTCCAAATCCGTCCCTGTCCAGCACTACTAAGTAATGTTGGCTTTCTCAGGTGTCTGCCAGATGATCCATCAGAACTCTGGATTTCCTCTGACCACGTTGGCGGCCTGGTGGTGATGTATCGGCAGCAGTTTGAAAAGAGGCGGAGCTTGACTTCATATGCATCGGAGGAGACCTGTGTTAGTCTGCACCTTCCTAGAGTCAAAGACATTACAAGTGATAGGGAGAGTCAACGAATGGGTGGGTCATTTGGCTACCAAACACATTGGGGAAAAAATTGTGTAAAAAAAGGAAATAAGCCTGAACTGCAAAATGTTGCCACAGTATAAAAAATAAAATTAAAATCAGTTTTTTGCATTTACTTTGACTTCTATATTACTGCAGACCATATGAACCCAAGATATTTCATATATTGTCTAGTCAATTTGATCTCATTTATTCATGTACATACATTTCATTTCATATTCCAACCAAAACTGAAAACCCCACATGTATTGAAATCCTTGGCAGAAGAACCTACAGTGGGGAAAAAAAGTATTTGGTCAGCCCCTGATTGTGAAAGTTCTTCTACTTAGAAAGACGAGAGAGGTCTGTAATTTTCATCATAGGTACACTTCAACTATGAGAGACAAATGAGAAAAAAAATCCAGGAAATCACATTGCAGGATTTTTTTTTTTTTAATTATTTGTAAATTATGGTGAAAAATAAGTATTTGGTCAATAACAAAAGTTCAACTCAATACTTTGTAACATGGCAATGACAGAGGTTAAACATTT
>BRDA01006448.1:15575-46515 GCA_036984385.1 Crenuchus spilurus
TACCCGATCCTAACCTTGCCAGGCTACTGCTACCCGATCCTAACCTTGCCAGGCTACTGCTACCCGATCCTAACCTTGCCAGGCTACTGCTACCCAATCCTAACCTTGCCAGGCTACTGCTACTCGATCCTAACCTTGCCAGGCTACTGCTACTCGATCCTAACCCTGCCAGGCTACTGCTACTCGATCCTAACCCTGCCAGGCTACTGCTACTCAACCCTAACCCTGCCAGGCTACTGCTACTCAACCCTAACCCTGCCAGGCTACTGCTACTCAAACCTAACCTTGCCAGGCTACTGCTACTCAATCCTAACCTTGCCAGGCTACTGCTACTCAACCCTAACCCTGCCAGGCTACTGCTACTCAACCCTAACCCTGCCAAGCTACTGCTACTCAACCCTAACCCTGCCAAGCTACTGCTACTCAACCCTAACACTACCAGGCACATGAATGTAACTACTGCCATTTAACCCTAAGGAGTCACTGGTCATACCTCCATGATCAAACCACGTGGCTGGTTCAAGATGTCACAGCATAAAAAACAAAGTCACTCTGAACATCACTGTTGCATTGAATGTCTGATGTTGACAGAACAGAGATAGTAAAAAATTATTTAATGATATAAAACACATTTTTAACTATTATTTATTTTTAAAAATAGGACAGGGCTGGCATTGTATTTATCTTCATATCTTCAACATTTTATGAACTCACAGAAAATTGTTTCAAGTTGCTGAATTTGTTGTACAGGCTGAATACACTTGAGAGGTGTAGGTGGCAATTCTATAAAGAAAACACGCCTATGACCACACCTGCTTTCTCTAGGTTAATTAATTTAACCTGAAATATACATTTATATTACATTTGCAACCTGTTTTTTTTATTTTCAGTCTTCACTGCGCATGCTTGTGTTGCTTATAGTGAATAAACAGCATTTTTAACTCTGATTTGGTGTATTCTGGTGTTCAGTATGTATCCAATAGGTTATATAGGGAAAATAAAAGTATAGCATTGGCATGGTAAACATTACTTAATGTGGTATATAAAGACAAAATCAGAAGCATTCAACATCATCCAAAATAGTCCAGGACTCCTAAGGGTTAAGGTGGAACGGGAGGATTACGAATTACAAGATAAGTCTGCAAATAAAGTAAATGATTCAAAAAGAACCGATTCGCACATGACCCGGCCATGACTACAGCGATGTTTAACTATGAGGGAACACAAACCTCCCAGCATCATTAATAACAGCTTTTAATGGATGCATTTCATTTACACAGGAGCTTCCCAACCTCAGTCACTTGGCCCAGACGAACCGAACCGAGCCTTGTCGACCCGGGCCGGGCCGAACCGAACCCAGGAAAGAACTGCAAAAGCTGCTCGCGGGAATCGAGCACTTGTTTGTTTGTTTGTTAGTTTGTTTAGAAGGTTGTTTACTCACCTTCGTCTCCCAGGCGAGGCTCTGTCCGTGTGCTCTCTCTCCTCCTCCTCCGGATGGTTTTTAAATCAGTCCGTCCGTGTTACGGTGGGAGTGTTGCTGTGCGCGTGCATGTGGGCCTGCGCGCGCGTGCGCGCAAACAACACCGAGTCTTTCCCTTATAAATAAGCCTATAATAAACATCTCAGCTCTGGAGTGCTGATTAATACTCCTCTTGATATTTACGAGCAGGGAAAAGATGTTTTGTAAAGTGCATTTTTTTTTCCACCAGGGTTGCCACGTGCAGAGAAATTACCCCGTCCAGTGTCTGCCTAAAACCCTCCTCTTGTGTCTGTGGTCATTCTGTTTCTCTGTATACATTGTTAACCTTCTTTCACCCTGTTCTTCACTGGTCGGGACCACAACAGAGGAGGATCACTGACTTTAACGTGTTGAGTGGATCAAGCACAGTAGAGCTGCTGGAGATTTTAAACACTTTATCCACTCACTGTCCACGCCATTAGACACGCCTACCTTGTTGGCCCAACATGTAGAGGTAAAGTCAAACAGTAGCTCATCTGTTCCTTCATTGCTGACAGGCCCGTAGCCAAAGGGGTCCACCCTAACCAATGTTGTACAGACAAAGTCATTTATTCCTTTTATCTTGAGTTACTCATTGTGCCCTCTCCCAAAATGGTACATCCCTATGCCCTAATTAATCAGGTCACTCAGGTCAGTCCACTCACCCTCCACTACACTGCAGCTACAGAGTTTGGTGTGACAAACACTGGTAAGTTATCAAACATGGATAAATTTTGTTTTATGGTGTATATTATTGCCATTTGTCATATTATAAGTCTTTAAATGAGAGTTTGTCGTATATGGAATATAATGAAGAATTACCCCTCTCCAATGCCCAAAATACACCTGAGACTATCTAAAAAGGCTTCAGCTTCTTGTAAGCTGCTTTTCTGCTTTTCTGCTTTTTGTAAGAAAGTGGACCTGTTTTGTGGAAAGGCCAGGCCCGGCCAGGCCCTCGTACCCCTGGCCTCACTGGCTTCGGGCCTCGTCTTTCCCCAAAACAGGTCCATTTTCTTACAAAAAGCACCCCCCATAACAGAAGCTGGCTACGGGCCTGGCTGCTCACAGTATGCTTGGCTGATTGGTGTACTATTTTTACTCCAGCACCTCTGAGGTGTCTGGTCCACTCATACCAGCACATACTAACACACTACCACCACATCAGCGTCACTGCCGTATTGAGAATGATCCCCCATGCTGAGAATGATTCAGATCTGCTGTGTCTGTGTCTGAACTTTGTCTGATTCTTATGAGATGAACAATTCCACATCAAAAAATTGACATGATTTCATAAATCAATTTAAAAACGTAACCCATGAAAATCGGAAATCCAGAATCTCAAATTATTAGAATTTCATCTCACTGATGAAAATTGATTCACGCCTAGCAGAAATGATGGCCGCCAATGACACTGAAGATGTGAAGGAGAGCGTTATGTATCAGCCACTGTTGTCACCAGATGAGCCTTTGGTGGTGATGGTGTTAGTGTGTCTAGTCAATACAGTACTGCTCTATACTTTGTGAATGGTACAGTGACAAGCCCATACTACTTGAATAACATCATTAATCCAGTCATTGTTCCTCTGCATGAACAACACAGGCCTCATTTCATCTTCTTTGACAACAATGCTCCAGCTCATCAAGGTCGCATCATTAGAGAACGGCTGCTGGAAACTGTGGTACCTCAAATGGAGTGACCTGCATTTTCTGCAGACTTGAATCCCATAGAAAACCAGCTGGGATCCGCTGAGTAACTGTGTAGAGGATTGTAACACTGTAACCCAGAACTAATGACTAAGTCCCACAACCACTGGTACAGAAAGGGACTTAACCTTTTTTTCGGCGACCACTCGTAAACCTCTGGACTAAGCCGTTTGGAGGCTCCGGGGCTCAGGCTGGTTCTCTGGAGCTCTGGAACCCTCTGCTTGGTTCTCTGGAGCTCTGGAGCCCTCAGCTTGGTTCTCTGAAAGTCAGGGGACTTAGTTATTCTGTTTCCCGGCCTTGGTGCACTTCTCTTCGGCCTGGTTGCTACCGGAGACCCCTTGGGTTACGGAGAACACTCGTAAACCTCCGGACTAAGCCGTGCTCCGGGGCTCAGGCTGGTTCTCTGGAGCTCTGGAACCCTCTGCCTGGTTCTCTGGAGCTCTGGAGCCTCCAAACGGCTAAGTCCGCAGGTTTACGAGTGGTCATCGAAAAATGTGATCATCTTCAACAAGAGATGGATGCCATGACTCAGCAGACAATAAGTTGACATGTGAACAGAATGAGATGTCATTGTCAACCTGTAATTGATGCTCAAGGGCACAGGACACGTTATTGAGACATGTTTTGTTGGGGTTTACCCCCCACTGTTGGTTTTTGTTTCAATAAATAGTTTGAGATGAGAAAATGACCACTGCATTCTTCTACTTAAATGCCCTACTTTCATGGAATAATATCACTGTAGTGTGAACTTTTTACATTTTCTATTAATTTCCCCCAAAAGCCAAATATTGTTAACTTTTTGTGAGTAGTGTATATAAACATATGGCTATGCCAGCTCTTACGGCAACAGCTCATTTTGAGGTAGGTGGTATAAATAGATTAAATCTTTCTTCCTCTACTGGAGGTGATAAAAATAACCTAAATTTAAATCCCAAATGGCTCCCTATGTAGTGCACCAAATCGCTCATACAATGGCTTCTACAGCCACAAAATGTCATAGCTATTTGGGATTAAATCCAAGGGCCTGTCCCAAATGACACACTAAGCCCTGTGCTGTCTCCACGTCAGCATTTTTGTGACTTCAATAATGTGTTACTGTTCCTCAAATGTACACAAGACAGCAAGTGCCCCGATTAGAAAAAAAATCTAAACCTTTGTGCATTCACCACACTGCATTTAGTTTCAGACATCTCTGAAGTGTATTTACATATATATGTTGTTAGTCTATTTTTTGATATTTGCCTTTCTGTCCATCAGTCTATCTATTTGGATTACATCCTTTCTTGACATTTCTCATGATATTGGCCTTTGCAGTATTAATATTGCAGGAGTAGCCACATGCAAATGGACAGTGCAACTAACCAAAACACTGTTAGAAATAATTTAATTATTGTAGATAATAATTCAACAATACAGGTCATAATCCCACTCTAGGTCATAATCTATTGTTGCCTACCATATTATGATTATTGTACTTAATAATCTCACCCATAATATAGCCATACAGACAATATTCTGACTATTGTAGCTAATAATCCAACACTGCAGGTTATAATCCAAAACCATTCTACATACCATATTCTAACTATTGCAGGTAATAATCTAACATTCTAGGTCATAATCTCTCACTGCATACCATATTAGGCCATAATATAGCCAAACAGACCATATTCTAACTAAAACAACACTGCAGCTCATAATCCAAAACACTGTAGGCCATAATATATCACTGCATACAGTATTCTATCAATTGTAGAGAATAATCCAGCACTGTAGGCCATAATTTAATGCTGTATGCCATGCAGTTTTCCAGGATTTAATCCCTGTACTGCACCTGCTTACAGTAATCCTCTGTTCTGCCACTTAATGGCGCTGTTGGCTAAAAAGTATTTGGAAAGTGTAAAAATAACTTCAGTCTCTACAGATTTTCTCTGAATCCTGTTAGTCTCTGGAACCTTACCTAACAGAAAACATTTGTACATATTTTAATGCACACTTATATATGCACACTACTTAATATATAATGCACACTTATTATTTACTAACATTTAATATTTTGAAAAAAAAAAATTTAATGGGACCTGTGTATTAAATTTAGCAAATGAATAGAAACTGTGCCCTAAAATGTGCTTTTTATTTGATCCCTGTAAAGGTGAACTTACATTATTACTTGTGTTAACTAGGGATGAACAAATAAGATTAATTCTGAAAAATATGATTATTTTGGACTAAACCACAGAATCATTTTACAGATTTTCCGTACCAAGATATTACATTTTAGCTTAATTTTTAAATAAATTAAACGACACAGTGTTTAAAATCTCCAGCAGCTCTGCTGAGTCTGATCTACTCAACACACACTAATACACCACCACCATGTCAGTATCACTGCAGTGCTGAAAATGGGCTGAAAAATGCCCACTACTGAACCTACCAAATGGCCAGTGAGTGTACAAACCTCCCAAGCAGGCTGTGAATCTGCACTGCTCCTGTATGTACTGCAGGGTGCGACAGAGACCAACAAGAGTGAGAAGGCCACAGAGATGGTCTGCTCTTACTTTATTATAAACCTGTGCTGTATATTGTATACCTGTAATCAGTCGTTCCCCCATCAATATCAGTGTTTAAACAGAAGAAAAGGAGAAATAAAAGAAATAAAAAAGGGGAAATTTATAGTGTACTGTGACTGGCCCAACTCATCTTCTGCTCTCAGCTGATTGGCTAAAATCCTGAACTATTAAGATCCTGGTAGCAGAGAGTTACCACTGAGATAAAGTCCAGAAGTGACTGAATTCATCACTGACCAGCTGCAGCTGTGGACATTTATGGCACCAGTTACACTTACAAACATATAAAAGACATGAACTAATGGAGAAAATATATATAAAAATATATACAAATGGCAACACTAAAGCATTGCAGTGAAAAATAAAGAAAAGAAAGAAAGAAATTAAATTTCCCCAAAAATAAAGCTAGTCAGTGAATTCAAAGCAAAACAAAATATTGAACTGATGAGTTGATATAAAAAATAATTGGAAGGAAAGATGGATGGATGGATGGTTGGATGGATAGATAGATTTGAGTAAATTACTTTACAAACAATATCAAAATTAAATCAAAATGGCTTAAAATATGTCACATTTCATAATAAATATAAAATTATATGACATTTTAGCTTAAACAATGCAGACCTTAAGTATTGGAGATGCATTAGTGTGCTGAGGGAGAGGAATATGAATATGAACCTAAAGGCCCTTTGTTAGTTGTGTTGGAGGTGCTGTGTGTTTGTTGCTGCTAGAGTGCATGCAGGGTCGATTTACGTGTTGATTCTTTTACAGAAGACTTCATGTCTCTGTCGTGATAACACCAGCTGTAAACCACAGGAAGATCACACTATCAGAGAAAAAGAGATACTGGTACATACCGGATTCCTCAAGGTATGTAAACATGGTTTGTAAGATTTAACCGTAAAGGCTCACTACATTCACTTTTACATTCACAGATTTAATAGAAATGTATTGTAGATCTAAATAAAATAAGTGTTAATTTTTATCATTCTATATACAGTGGTCATCAAAATCTTTCAAACCCTGTTGTAAAATGTACAAACTTTAAGCTGTATTCAATAAACCATTCAGACAAGAACAATTAAAATATCTCAATATAACTAACATAACTAACATACATAACTTCCACAACCCAAGTGACTGTGCACTGTAAACAATAGTAATCAATTGTAAATATTTGTAGATGTCTAATTTGTATAGATATATATTGTGTGTATATACACTGCTCAAAAAAATAAAGGGAACACTAAAATAACACATCCTAGATCTCAATGAATAAAATATTCCAGTTGAAAATATTTATTTATTACATAGTGGAATGTGTTGAGAACAAAATAACATAAAAATGATCAATGTAAATCAAATTATCCCATGGTGGTCTGGATTTGGAATCATACTCAAAGTCTCATACCAGCCTCATGGAATCTGTTTCTGACAGTTTGAGCAGAAACATGGATATTAGTGGTCTGCTGGAGGTCATTTTGCAGGGCTCTGGCTCTGCTCCTCCTGTTCCTCCTTGCACAAAGAAAGAGGTAGCAGTCCTGCTGCTGGGTTGTTGCCCTCCTACAGCCCCTTCCATGTCTCCTGGTGTACTGGCCTGTCTCCTGGTATCTGCTCCATGCTCTGGACACTGTGCTGACAGACACAGCAAACCTTCTTGCCACAGCTTGCATTGATATGCCATCCTGGATGAGCTGCACTACCTGAGCAACTTCTGTGTGTTGTAGACATCGCCTCATGCTACCTCTATGGTGAGAGAACTGACAAAATGCAAAAGTGACCAAAACATCAGCCAGAAAGGATGAGAACAGAGAAAAGGTCTGTGGTCACCACCTGCAGAACCACTCCTGAATAGGGGTTGTCTTGCTAATTGCCTCTCATTTCTACCTGTTGTCTGTTCCATTTGCACAACAGCAGGTAAAATTGATTCACAAAGAATGTTGCTTCCTAACTGGACAGGTTGGTTTCACAGAAGTGTGGTTGTTACATTGTGTTGTTTAAGTCTTCCCTTTATTTTTTTGAGCAGTGTATATTAGTGCTGTCGAAGTTAATGTGATGGTATGCATTAACCTGATCTTGGTTTAACGTGAGCCATTAAGGCAAATTCTATTTGGCCCTGCAAGTAATTAAAAGCCAAATTATATTTCTATGTCGAGTCGACGAGTTGCCTACAGCCTGTGTGCGTCACCTACAATGTAACACACTTTTATACTTCTGTGTTTGTATGTCTGTAACATGCTGCAATTACACCAAAACAACACTAGGGTTTCTATGCCACTGGTTGAGTTCCTTGGTGTGCTGTGTTGACTTCCACTGTGCTCTACAACAAGGAATCATATAGATGTTCATATTTTCTGACTTTCTTTCGTGAGTCTCTCCTCAACTTGGTATGTTGTTGTATAAGAGCCTTTGTTTCTAGTGTTTCTCAGCTTGTAATGATGATTTTAAAACTGGTGGCGAAAGCAGAAATGCAGATACAGTAGAGATACAATGTGGCAGACCAATCACAGCTGCTGTGATCTGTTAAACATGTCAATTAAACATGTGTTGCTATTTATGTTTCACTGTTTTTTGCTCATATTTTATGAGTCATGATAGCCTGTCTTTAATTGACTTCCTTTAATTCTTCATTTAATTGATCCAAACGTCCAAGCCATCCAAAAATATTTTTTCACACTGTAAATGAACCAAACCATGGTTCAGCTGATCCGGACTGAGATCAAAACTCTTGTGGTTGGACCAAATTCTGGTCCACACCATGGCCTAAGGCACCTTTCATACCTGCTGTTTTTGTTCAGACCAAACTGAAAAGTCTGAAGGTCTGGACCAAACAAGATAGATGTGAAAGCATCCTAAGTGACATTTCCATCACAAACCCTTTAGCTTCCTGAACAGTTTGTTAAGCTTATGTGCATTTGTTTTCCCAGTAGCTACTAGAAACTAGTAGCAGCATCTTCAGCATCTTTCTGCACAAGTTAAAATACCATAGTCTTAGACATAGTCAAGGTTGTTGTCAACCAGGACACCCAGATACTTGTAGGAGTCTTCCATCTTGGCATTCTGACCCATGATGATAACGGGACTGATTGTGGTCCTCCTCCTCCTGAAGTCCACCAACATCTCCTTGGTTTTGATCACACTTAGGAGCAGCTGGTTCCTCACACACCACTGAACAAAGCTGCTCACAAAGTCCCTGATGCACCCCACCACCACAGGGCCAACATTTCTGAAGGTGGTAGATGGGCAAAATGTACTAGATGTCCAGAGTGAAGAAGAAGGTGAAGAGCACAGTTCCCTGCAGTGATCATGAATGTGTCCACCTGCATTCTGATCATCTCACCAGGGGTGTCCAAATCCAGTCCTGGAGGGCTGGATTCCTGCAGAGTTTGGTGATTTTTCTGCTCTGAGACTACAATTAAACCTGCTCATTACCTACTGAGCTGAATCAGGTGTGTTTGATCAGGAAGATCACCAAACTCTGCAGGAATCTGGCCCTCCAGGACTAGATTTGGACACCCCTGCTATAGAACTTGTCTATAGTCATTTTAAAGAGGAGGTAGATAACTTCTTTGGAAGAGGAACAATGCATGATGTCCACAACACTGACACTTGCACTTGTTTAAATTTGAGGAGATGCTGTAGAATCCCACAAGGTTGAGTAGTACAAACCTTGGCCTGGTGCCATCTGGACCAGCAGCTTCACCAGCTCTCTCTAAACCTAGGTGTCAAAACATTTTTAGACAAAGGCTGTCTGGTGAATGGTTGTGAAAAAAGTGTGAAAGAGGTGGCAGTGGTGCACAGTAAGTGTGAGGGGCCAATGCTGAAGGAGGGGCATGGTGTGGTGCTGAATCTATTATTGAATATATTCAGTTTGGTGGCTGTATCCAAACCCAAACCATCACTGAAAGTAATTTTTGCATTTTATTTGAAAATCAAAGTCCCAGAGTCTGGAGGAAAAGTGAAGAGGCACACAATCCAAAGTGCTTGAGGGCTAGTGTGAAGTGTCCACAATCAGTGATGGTATGGGGAGCCATGTCATCTGCTGGTGTTGGTCCACTCTGTTATATGAAGTCCAAAGTTTGCATCCAGCCACCTGCCCACACTGACAAAATTACCAACACCTGGTTTAATAACTACAGTGTCACTGTGCTTGATTTGTTAGCAAATTCACCTGACTTAAACCCTACAGATCATCTATGAGCTATTGTCAAGAGGAAGATGAGAGACACCAGACCCAACAATGCAGACGAGCTGAAGGCCACTATCAAAGCAACCTGGGCTTCCATACCACCTCAACAGTGCCACAGGCTGATCACCTCCATGCCACGCTGCACTCATGCAGTAATTCATGCAAAAAGAACCCCAACCAAGTACTGAGTGCATATATTGTACATACTCTTCAGTAGAACGTTTATGTATTTAAAATCATTTTTGAATTGGTCTTATATAATATTCTAATGTTTTGAGAGACTGACTTTTGGGTTTTCATTGTCTGTATGTCATAATCATCAATATTAAAATAAATGAACTTGAAATAGACACTCTGTGTGTAATGAATCTGTATAATATGAGTTTCACTTTTTGAACTGAATTACTGAAATAAATTAAATTTTTGATGTTACAATGATACCAATATTTTGAGATGCACCTGTATCTCTGTGTAATTAATTTATTTTTTATCCAATGTGCTTGCACACAATGGAATTTGACTTCCACATTTAACCCATCCATGCAGTGAAGCACACACTGGAGAACACACTAGGCTGTGAGAACATGTGCCTGAAGCAGTGGACAGCCCTTTCCATGGCACCCGGGGAGCAGTTGGGTGTTAGGTGCCTTGCTCAACAACACTTCAGTTATGATCTGCCTGGGGATTGAACCGGTGACCTTCCAGTTACAAGACCAGATCTCTAACCATAAAGCCAGAGATGCCCTCGATGGGTGGAGCAAGCTCCGGTCCCACCTCCCTATATGTACCCCTCATATAGAGGACATAACAGATATTAAACTGATAAGAACAGATCTTACACATGATCTTAGCCAAAAGGCCAAGAAGCAATGAATCTGTATATACAGTATATATATATACTTGTACTTGTATATATATACAGTGGTAACCCTACTTACGAGCATCCATACTAACGAGTATTCCAGGTAACGAGTCGAGATCTCGGAATATTTTTGTTCCAGGTAACGAGTAAAATTCCAAGTAACGAGTAGCCTAAATTAGTTCAAGTATGCCAAACCGCTAGGGGCGCTGCAGTTGTAGCATCTCCTAGATGCTAGAGTAGAAGAAGAGGTCAGTCATTACTTTTGACCGCTGTCCAGTGAAAATGAAAGTGACACAAAGACAGCAAAAGGTAGTGAACAAGAAAGTTTTACTTTAACTTTTCATATGATAAGTGTAACCATGCCATACACGTCCTCCTGTCCTCCTTAGCCGCCAGCCTACACGAGCACCGTCGGTCTCCCTCTCATTAGCGGCCAGCCTACTTTAAAAATATATAAACACATTATTTAGCATATTAAAGTATACTGTATATTGGCCGGCTGACACAGATTAATCAGTTTTACATGTATTCTTATGGGGAAAATGCATCCAGCTAACGAGCAAACCAGCTAACGAGCTCGGCTCCTGCATGGATTAAACTCATAAGTAGGGTTACCACTGTACTTGTTTATGCATTCATGTTATGTGTTTGTGTACTTTAGCAATATAGAACTACATTAAATTACATGTGAATTTTTAGCATATAATCCTAATCCTAAAGAAAGTGTTTTGTTCTTTCTGTTTGAGTAAATTAATTCCTAAAGGAAAGGAACATGAGTAGAAACAAACATCTCCTGAATCTCTCAGTAGTTTCTCTTAGACAACAATGAGACCAGCTGGAAACACAATAAGGCTTTAGCTTATGTTTCAGGTCTGCTACTCGGCTGTTTCGCCAGAGACCTAAATGATCTCATAGGTGTCTCTGCTTGAATGTTGTTGTGGTCTCACAATATGCTCACATTTGCTCAAACAATAACGTTTATGCTCACAAAAGACTGGCATCTCAGTATGAGCTCAAGCAGTTCTCGTCTAAGATAAAATGTGAGTTTTGATCTCATTTCTCATTATTTTATGTTATTTCTCCTAAGATACTTTAGAAGTGTCCTCAACCATAAAAAAGCAACACTTGAGCAATAAAATTTCCTCTGGGTGTAAGTGTATTGTTGGTCCTGTAGGTAACTGCAGCTTTTCTTTGGCCTGAAAATAAACATGCTACAGCCTTTATCATGTGCTAACATGCATGCACACAGAGCACTAATGAATTATTAAGTGAAATCCACACGCAGGCATGGCTGATGACCCTGGGACTGTGCCATGCTCCTTAATCACCTCAGCAGGCCTCAGGCTGGCCCTCATAAAGACTTAATCAAACTTTAAACATGATACAGGTGCCCTAACAAACGGCCCAGTGTGTGTGTGAGCGTGTGTGATAGCAGTGTGTCCGCTATCACAGGCGAACGGTGGGGATTACTGAATGCATTCTGTATTATCTGTTAAGATGATATGGGGGGATTTAATGCTTGAAATAGAAGTAACAGTGAAATATCTGCAGTGTTTTGAAGCCCAGAATGGAAACTGTGCTGGACACGGACATGTCAGCTGAGTCTGAGGTCACCAAAGGCTGTAAACTATGGGAGCTATGTCAAGGAAGTTATAGTAATATGAGGAGAACGTTCACTGACTGAAAAAATGAATAGAAATGCTTGTAATGCTCAACATGGCATATTCTTGAAAAGTCCAGCACTTTAACTAAAAAGGGTAATGTTCTGGTACATGTGTTCATGGAAAAAGTCCTAGACACTCTGTCATTGCTGTAGGGCTACAAACTTTGGACTAAAGTACTGGGACACCTGCACATTCAAGAATATTAAAAGAGAGTTTATCCTGCTTTTGTTGGCATCCAGGTAATGCTTCCTACTAAATTTTGGAGCATTACTGTGAAGATTTGATTGTATTCACAGACCTGAACAACAGTGAGGTCAGGATGTTGGATGATCACCACCCCAACTCATCCCAAAAGTATTGGATGGGGCAGAGAACACAGTTCCACTGCTGCTCTGCTCAATGCTAGGGGGCTTTATAGCCATCTAGCCCATGCCTGGCATTAGACATGGTGCCAATAGGTTCATGTTTAGTTCTGTTCTATTGGCAGTACTTCTGTACTGGGACTAGACAAGCTGTTTGTGCATTTGTACATCTGTGTCTACTTCAAGTAGCTGATTACATTCAAGGTTCTCTAATATTTTTGTATATTTTATTTCTTATTTATGCCACAGTTGACTAAATGATGCCAGATACAGTTTGAATTTGAAGAAAGTTATTTATGTTATTATTGTTTAATCCACTCAGAGGGACAAAATGAAGGAAAAATAACAAACCAAGCTTTTTCTCCATAGTTTCAATTCATGGTAACTTGGTGGTTTCTTGCCACTGTCCAAAAACATGGACTTCAGGTGAATTGGGTACTCTAAATTGTTCTGATGGATGAGCCCAGAGATGGATTGGTGCACTGTCCTGGGTTTAGTAAAGATAGTATACTAATTATGTGGCTAAAGATAATGGATGGGTATTTTTTATATCCAAACATTTAAAAGCCTTTGAAGTGAAAACCATCCTTAAAATACTGTAACTGTAAAAATTTACAGCCTAAGACAAGCATGAGGCTATTGTTTGGTTAATAAAACAATGCACTAAGGCTTATGTATTTTTAATTCAAAAGTTTAAAAGCCTATCCTTCTGAAAATGATTGGTCATCTTTAAAATATTGTAAACAAGAGTGGGGCTAATGTAAGTTTCAGAAATCATTTAACAACATCACTTGGTCATACAATTTCTTGTGTTCAATATAAAGGTTAATTGGTCCGATGTGTGTTTGCTTGGTACTACTCACTGGAGTTGTGCACTAGAGCAGTGTGGGCTTGAACATAAATTGATTTCTTATTAATTATTATTTAATATTAAATATACATTACTTAAAATGTATTAATAATATTTTATTAATAATTACTATTAATAATATGCAAATAATAACTATTAATCTTTATTAGTAATAGTGAAAAAATAACTTTATTATAATTAATCATTAATAAAATATTAATACATTATTTAATATCAATAAACTGTTAAAAGCATGTAGCAGAAAATTATTACCCAATTCTGTGTTTCACAACTTCACTCCAACTCATTAAAACCAATTTTACACTTATGTTTTGAATGTATGGTCAATTGACCTCATTTACACAGAATTATACCTAGAATGATATACTTGTATACATATTATATACATAAAATGATCAAATCCGTTACTGCTTTCTTATTGGCTGTTTGCTGTGAATTCCAAGGGCAAGAGCATAAAAAGGTATACAAGCCTGTGGGAAGCTTTTGAGTGTGCATGCACGCTCCAGTAAATGGAAGATAGAAAATCCATGAGTGCTGTGGGAAAAATTGAGATGGAGTGAAAGCGGGGACGGACAATCACGTTATCAACAGACAGTAGAGCCAATCGATAAGCTTGGTGGCACTCTAAAGGGAAACAGGCTTCAGCTTGAGTGGTCTGTTTTCCTCTGTGTCCTAGTGCTTGACTTGTCTATGTTCAATATAGCGTCACGTTGTTTTTGGACTGTAAAAACTGCAGGGGACCAAACCTGATTTTGAAACCCCCAAAAATATTTCCGGGCTTCAGACGATCAGGTGCTGTTGCTGTAAGAAGAAATTTATGCAAATTTGATAACTGGGTGAAGCAGAAATTTAACAGGTGCTAACAAACTAATAAAGAATGCCGGGAAGCTTGCTTTGCAAAAAACACTTTGTTACTGTCAAATGTAGATTTAACTGTTTTTAAATCTACTGGTCAGCCATTGTTACATAACTACTATTGTGGAGAGGAGCTACAGGAAGTGTGCTGCATGAAACAGGACATCCGTCTTGCCATCTATCACCAACGTACCACACATTACTGACTGCATGACCTAGAAAACACATCACAGAGTAGTGATGAGTCAGTGAGGCTTGTTTGGACAGGAACTTTGCCTGCCCAATTGCCCTCAAAGCTTTACGTGTGTGTAGAGGTTTTTATAGGCTTTAAAAAAACAAATAAGGCCCCAGATGCTATGCTAAATATACACAATAGAGTGGATTTTAAGTTGGCTCAGTGAGAACCCTGACTCAGTCTTAAAATCATTAAACTAAAGTCAGCTCCTGTAGTGTATTCAGCACTATGCTGCATTAAACTCTATTGAATTAAGTGACCTTCCACCACCTGTAATCATTTCATTTCTCAAATGCTGCTCTTTGATGTCTCAGGAGACTTAATGGAGATGAACTATGGTCATTGCTCATTAACTGGATGAGAAATAATTGAGTATGGATCCTGTGTTTCATAAACATGAGTGTTATGGGAGCACAGTGTGGGATTTTATTGAGATCTTTACTAAGACTCAAAATGAGACATGTGAGCTTTATCTCAGAAGAAATAAATGAGCAGATCTGAGACTTGAGAATGTTTCAGGTCTCATTGTTGCGTATGAGAAACTGCTAAGATGTTGTGGAGATCTGCTTTTCTCAAGTCAGTGACCCAAGAGGGTGTTTTGACTTAGTTACATGTTACTTGTAATACTGAAGTATGATTGCTGCCGTAGCATCCTCAATCCCAACCCTAACACTATGACAAAACCTGCCGCTTAACGTGAAGTATTTTAGCAAGGTTGCCTGTCATATTATTATAATGCAGTATCGCTAGCATGCATGAAGCTATGTTTGTATCTCCGTATCAACTTCATAATCTAGAATGATGCAGACAAATGCAAACAGGACAAAACATGTTGACTTAAAAAGATTGTGGTGTACCACAAGACCTGTCAGAGACAGTTTGTGAGTATGCTTTTCATTTTTATAGACATTTTGCTGATATTATAAAAGGTTCTGGTAACAGAACACATGCTTAAAATTAACCACCAAACTCTATTCTCATACATTGCACATTTCACTTCCTCCGAATTCTCGAGACCAGAGAACTTGTGTGTTAGTTCCACAGTACTAGTGATAGTGTAAGATCTACAATTACCAGCCATAACATTAACACGGCCTGCTTGTATCTCAGTGTCACTTCTGAAGTAAAAATAGTTCACCAAAATTCCAACAGTGCCCTGTGAGCAGTGGCGGACTTGACCAACACGCAGACCACGCAATTGCTTGTGGGCCCGGAGATCAGGGGGCTCCCTGCTGGCCTAAAGAGGTTGGCAAAAAAAAAACAAACCGCATAATTGTTTTTGTTGTTCCACACTACAGAGATACCATACTCCACGGGTGTAATTTGGGAGTGGGGTTGGGGGACAGTGGCTTTTTCAAAAGACAGTTTTGGTTCTCTGCAGATTTTTCCGTCCAAAAAACAATGTATATTAAAACAAAAATGCTATATTAAAAAAGAACAGGTCGAGCACTAGGACCCAGCATAAAATGGCAAGTCGGAAGCCTATTTCTCTTTAGACCTCTCACAAGCTCATGGATTGGCTCTGCCTTTTCTTGCTAGTGTGTGATTAAACAGCATCTGGACTTGCAAACCAGTGTTTTGCAATTTGGTACTCCGTGTTCCGTGTTCACCTGATACTGTTAGTTGTAAACATGTACGTTTGTTCTGCCTGTTTCACATCAAGTTTCATATTAAAATCCATTAACATTCATTCATTCATTCATTCATTATCACACCCGCTTAATCCTTATTAGGGTCGCGGTTAGTCCCCCACCCCCTCACTGGGCGCAGGGCAGGGCATTACACTATTCAACCAAGCCCAGGACAGGGCGCCAGTCCATCGCTGGGTGACACACACACACACACACACACACACACACAGACAGACACACCTACGGACAATTTTTAGAGTACCCAATTCACCTGACCTCCACGTTTTTGGACTGTGGAATCCATTAACATTAACATTAGAATTTGTGTCTGTATGCGTGTGTGCACCAGTCTGTGATAAGCCATCCGTTTATGCCTGTAAGTGTAACTATTGTCAAAATAATTCACAATTTCTGCTTATTTTTACTCAAAAATTAGGTATAATTTTATGTAAATGAGGTCTATTGACCATACAGTCTAAACATAAGTGTAAAATTGGTGCTAATGAATTGGAGTGAAGTTTATTATCAAGGTGCAACACAGAATTGGTGATCATTTTATATTACATGATTTTAACAGTTTATTAATATTTAATAATTAATATTTTATTAATGAATAATGTTATTGTATTTTATTAATAATAATAATTATTATTATTATAGTTATTAGTATATTATTAATAGTAACTACCGGTAGTCATTCCTAAGAAAATATTATGAATAATAATGTTTAAGTAATGTTTAAAATGTATGTATAATAATTAATATTTATTAATAATTAATAATTAATAATAATAATTTAATTTATGTTTAAGCCTGTACTGCACCATAACTATACAAAAGAATCAGTTTGATCAGGGCCCCCAGACATGACATTGATTGGTGCCCCAGAACTTCCAAATCCGCCCCTGCCTGTGAGCACCAATTAAGGACTAGAGGACCAACACAAACTGCAGCAACAGATGAGCTGCTGTCTCTGACTTTACATCTACAAGGTGGACCATCAAGGTAGGTGTGTCTAATAGTGTGGACAGTGAGTGGACACAGTGTTAACATCTCCAGCAGCTCTCCAGCAGCTTTGCTAACTCAACACACACTAACACACCACCACCACATCAGTGCTGTTAATGATCCACTTGCTCAGTGGTCAAGAATAGGGTGAACAGAGGCTAAGGAGGCTATGTATTCAATCTAATGCAAATGTTAGTGCACCCCTAGTCAAGTGATGTGAGTGAAAAAAAACTGTGCACTAAAACTCATGGAAATTGTAAAAGACGTGTTTTCACTTCGAAAGTCAGTAAAACATGTAGTTTAACCAGGGGTGTGCCACGTTTTTCACAACACAATGTGAATAATGTCAGAAGAGTGTGTCTTGTTTTGTAGCTGATATACTCACGCCAGCAGTTTTTGTTGTACTGCTTTAATGATTAAGTGACACACTGATCTTAACACGTAGATGAAAGTGATCAAACACACATTATATTGACACTTTATTCACACTGAAACCTGTATGAAGGCTAATTCTCAAGCTGTCATTGTTCTGATACAGTCAGCTTTCCAAACACAGCCCTGCAGGTGTGTACGCACTGCGCAAACAAGCCTTTCCACTTCAATGTTGACCATCATTCAAAAGACTGTTATTACATCATTCATTAGTCCTTTCAGTGCTTGACTGACCAGGTCTCCATACTTCAGCTCTGGGTGGGTATAACCTGTTTTTATCCTGTGAAAAATACCCAGCAAAGTCACACACACACACACACACACACACTTTGCATCCTGCCTGGTTAGATGCAAATCCTGCTGGAGTAAACTGAGGGAATAAATAGAAAACTTGAAAATCTTTGCCCTCTTTTTCTCCCTCTCTCTTTCTGTATCTCTCTTTCTGTCCCATCCTCTCTCTCTCTCTCTCTCTCTCTCTCTCTCTACTTCTTTTTGTTTCTCTCTCGCCAACCTTTTCTCTCTCTCTTTCCGTCTCTTTCCACCTCTTTCTGTCCCATCCCCTCTCTGTCTCTCTCTTTCTGTTTCTCTCTCCAACCTTTTCTCTCTCTCTCTCCTTCCATCTTTCCTTTTTCTCTTTCTCTCTCATCTCTTTCCACCTCTTTCTCTCTCTCTCTCTCTCTTTCTGTTTCTATCTTTCCATCTGCCTCTGTCTTTCTCTTTCTGTTTCTCTCTCCAACCTTTTCTCTCACTCTCCATCCATCTCTTTCCACCTTTTCTCTTTCTCTCTCTCTCATCTCTTTCCACCTCTTTCTGTCTTTCTCTGTCTCTCTCTTTCCATCTGTCTCTCTCTCAGCAGTGAGCAGCCCTATCCATGGTGCCCAGGGAGCAGTTGGGGGTTTGGTGCCTTTATCAAGGGTACTTTAGTCATGACCTGCCTTCAAACCGGCAACCTTCCAGTCACAAGACCAGATCCCTAATCACCAGGTCACGGCCTATAATACAGGTTTGGGTGTATTTACAAAAGGTCAGCTCCAGCACCACATCAACAGGTTAGAATATTATGAAAAAATTACATTTTTGTTCATTTAATTTAAATATTATTATTATTATTATTATAAATATTTTTTTGTATTCATTAATGTAACCTGACATATTTCAATTATTTATTCAGATCTACAATTCTACTGATTAATAGTGTTTATTGAGAATTTTTATGGACTAATATCTCCTATTCTAGTTATTAATAGTGTTTATTGTGGTTGTTTATGGACTAATATTTCCTATTCTAGTGATTAATAGTGTTTATTGAGGTTGTTTATGGACTAATATTTCCTATTCTAGTGATTAATAGTGATTATTGAGGTTGTTTATGGACTAATATCTCCTATTCTAGTGATTAATAGTGTTTATTGAGGCTGTTTATGGACTAATATTTCCTATTCTTGTGATTAATAGTGTTTATTGAGGTTGTTTATGGACTAATATTTCCTATTCTAGTGATTAATAGTGTTTATTGAGGTTGTTTATGGACTATTTCCTATTCTTGTGATTAATAGTGTTTATTAAGATTGTTTATGGACTAATATCTCATATTCTAGTGATTAATAGTGTTTATTGAGGTTGTTTATGGACTAATATTTCCTATTCTAGTGATTAATAGTGTTTATTGTGGTTGTTTATGGACTAATATCTCCTATTATAGTGACTAAAAGTCTTTAAGTAAACTTTTACAAACAGTAAAATAAAGTAAACGTCTACACATTTTGAGTGGAGCCAATACAACTGATAATACATCATTACAACACAATTCGATACTGTTATATTCACAAACTTAAAAGGGCCAAATATGTAACTTTGAGGAACACAACCCAGTAACGGGAACATGCTCAGTGACAGACCTGTAAATTCAGCTAGATTGACTTGAAACCACATCAGATATGCAGTGCACTGAGCAAATAGTGCTCTGAACTCATAGACGTCTGCAAACATTTGGTTAAATGGCGTAAATTTTTATGAAATAACATAAGTGTAGAAGAAGACGCACACCTTTTCTCCACCCTAACCTTCATTGTGTGCACTATACATTATAAACCACACCTCTTACCTCACCTTCTTGAGACAAATTTTGCACCTCCACCTCCATCCCTATAAGAGCAATACAGCTCCAATTATCACCTGCCCAGCTGCCAGAACTCCAGCTTCAGGTTACTCAGAGTTGCCTTTTCCCCCCAGGCCACAATAATTACTACTGATTAGATGAAAACCAGTTCTGCACAACAGAAGTAAAGTGTTGAAACTCTATTACTGAGTTCTTATTCACGTGTGTCTGCTTAACATTTTGACCTCCTGAGTGGTTCTGTCAGTTTCAGCTTTGATCTTAACCCAACTTTCTAAACCCCTTTGTGTGAAACTCACTGACACACCAACACACACACAGATGTGTGGGAAGAAGCAAAAACACAAACTCTCTACACTGAATAGACTACATACAAAGAATGGAAAATAAAACACACAATATATATAGTGGATCATTCTCAGCCCTGCAGTGACACTGACGTGGTGGTGGTGTGTTAGCGTGTGTTAGAATGGATCAAGTTTGTTCTCTGTAGGTGAGATAATTCACTTATTTACACTTCATATATCAATAAAACATTACTTTTTAATTGCTATTTTAAAATCTTAAACATTTTTTGAAGGATTTACCATCTGAATTGCCCAGTTGTTTTTAAACAGCAACCACACGATATAAAAACAAAATGTTGACGTTTTTAGTAAAGGTGTACTTCAAATAATCAGAATATGTGTTGTGTGATTCGTAGTGTAATAACTCATCCTGATAATTTACTGCTGTACACTAGAACTCTGTGAGCTTTTAGATTTTTTGTCCCAGAAGTAATTTATTTTAGGCTGCACAGCACTGAAGGGACATTATGTTGACATTATGATTTGTGCCACAAGAGGGCGTCATCAGCAGGACAGACCGTGAGTGCTCAGTTCTATTTGTTTGGGACTCAAACATCAGCTAAAACCACACGTATTATAACAGAAGACATGACGCAGGGTTTATTTGAAGCAGAATCTTTCATTAGAAGCTCAAAATAATCAGAAATGAACAAGTTCAGTAGAAAAAGAGATTTTCAACTTGCATTTGTTTCTCCACTTGAGTTGTGAGATTTTTCAGATATGTTCACCCCAAAGCACACACAGTAAATCTACCAGTGTTAAATCAACACTATTAGAGTTATATTAACACTGGGAGTGTTACATTTTGACACCCTTAGTGTTAATTTAACTCTAATAGTGTTGATTCTTCACTGTGCAGCGGTAAAGAAGCTGGGTGAGATGTCGTCTTAGATGTAAGTGAAACCTAGCAGAGGTCCACAGTCCTACAGAAACCCCTGACCCGACAGACCCTGTGAACAGTGTAGAGCTCGGATTGGAAGTAAAGTGGAAACTATTGATTTACTGATGCTCATGGACTAAAACCACTTCAGCTCTGTCTATGTGCCCCAAACCAGCATGTTCTGAAAAAGTGATCACAGCAAACGTATAAAGAACCATAAAAAATTATAACTCACTTGTAAGTTTCAGGTGACAACACATACTTTACATACATACTTTAATTACATACTGATTAAATATTAACAATCCATCCATCCATTATCATCACCACTTAATCCTGCTCATGGTCACGGTACACTATCGACAAACACATCACAAATAATGTAAGTTGGTATAATTCAATGTTAATTTCCATAACCCAATGTAATTAATATAATTAATCAACTCAAACACAATCAGCTACAAAATCAACAGAATCAGCTACAAAATCAGCAGAATCAGCTACAAAATCAGCAGAATCAGCTACAAAATCATCAGAATCACCAATTTCAGGAAACTCTTCTAGAGTCAGAATCACCAATTTCAGGAGATTCTACGAGAGTCAGAATCACTCATTTCAGGAGAATCTACTAGAGTCAGAATCAGCCATTTGAGGAGACTCTACTAGAGTCAGAATCACCCATTTCAGGAGACTCTAATAGAGTCAGAATCACCCATTTCAGGAGACTCTACTAGAGTCAGAATCACCCATTTCAGGAGACTCTAATAGAGTCAGAATCACCCATTTCAGGAGACTCAGAGTCAGAATCACCCATTTCAGGAGACTACTAGAGTCAGAATCACCCATTTCAGGAGACTCTAATAGAGTCAGAATCACCCATTTCAGGAGACTCTTCTAGAGTCAGAATCACATGTTTCAGGAGACTCTAATAGAATCAGAATCACCAATTTCAGGAGACTCTACTAGAATCAGAATCACTCTTTTCAGGAGACTCTACTAGAGTCAGAATCACATGTTTCAGGAGACTCTTCTAGAGTCAGAATCACCAATTTCAGGAGACTCTACTAGAATCAGAATCACTCTTTTCAGGAGACTCTACTAGAGTCAGAATTAGCCATTTTAATAAACTCTACTAAAGTCAGAATCAGCTATTTCAGGAGACTCTAATAGAGTCACAATCACCCATTTCAGGAGACTCTAATAGAGTCAAAATCACCAATTTCAGGAGACTCTAATAGATTCAGAATCACCCATTTCAGGAGACTCTAATAGAGTCAGAATCACCCATTTCAGGAGACTCTTCTAGAGTCAGAATCACATGTTTCAGGAGACTCTAATAGAATCAGAATCACCAATTTCAGGAGACTCTACTAGAGTCAGAATCACCAATTTCAGGAGACTCTACTAGAATCAGAATCACTCTTTTCAGGAGACTCTACTAGAGTCAGAATTAGCCATTTTAGTAAACTCTACTAAAGTCAGAATCAGCTATTTCAGGAGACTCTAATAGAGTCACAATCACCCATTTCAGGAGACTCTTCTAGAGTCAAAATCACCAATTTCAGGAGACTCTAATAGATTCAGAATCACCCATTTCAGGAGACTCTAATAGATTCAGAATCACCCATTTCAGGAGACTCTACTAGAGTCAGAATCACCCATTTCAGGAGACTCTACTAGAGTCAGAATCACCCATTTTAGGAGATTTTACTAGAGTCAGAATCAGCCACTTCAGGACACTCTACAGCAGGGGTGTCCTGGAAGGCCGAATTCATGCAGAGTTTTGTGATCTTCCTGATCAAACACACCTGATTCAGCTCAGCAGGGAATGATCATGTTTAATTGTAGTGTAAGAGCAGGACAATCACCAAACTGCAAGAATCCGGCCCTCCAGGATTGGAGTGACATGTCTGCTCTAGAGTCACAATCAACCATTTCAGGTGGCTCTAGACTCAGACTCACTCAGTCCAGAAGATTCTACTGAGTCAGAATCACTTATTTTAGGTGACTCAACTAGAGTCAGAATATCAAAATCAGATTCTATTGGTTTTGATAACTTATTCATCAGAAGCTGAGCAGGGACTGGACAAAATACAAACATCGTCATGATTAATATAACAAAGACCAGTAAAATGTACACAAACTAAAATTTAACACAAAGAAAACATTTTATAATCTAAAAGTCATTTCATATAAAGACAAGAAAAAGAAGAAGAAGTGATGAAGAACAGCTGATTACCTGAAAACAACAAACCCGATAAGAATCCTGGGAAGCTCCGCCTTCTAGCTAACTTTGATGTGTAGACTTATGTGTTTGAGTCATATCACATGTAGCTCTTTTTACCTAAAACTGCAAACACAACTTTACTAAATCTAAAAGTTACCAGTTTCATCACCTCAAAATGAGGAAACTGTTCAACATATTCAAAATATTACATTGGGTGTAAAGTAAACATTGGCTGTATTTCCATTTGTACACTGCAAAAAAAAATTTTTTAAAGAAAATTAAAAAAAAAAAAAAATGGACATTTTTGTTTCTTATTTTTTTGTCTAAAAAGAAAAAATATTCTTAACAAGCAAGTTTTGCACAATAAAATTAAGCTCATTCTAAGAACATGTCTAACTTTTTCTTAATAAGATATTTCAGCTCATCTTGAGCTTTATTTACCAGTTACAGGGTATGACTATGGTTTGCAGTGCAAAAAAAACAAAATCTTAGTGAGTAAAATGAGCATATATTAAGGCAATAATTTTTTTTTCTCTGTCAAGATTTTTGGTCTTAAAAAGAACTGCAAGAGTAAGATTATTTTGCTTATTTTAATAAATCTTACTAAGCAAAATTTGCTTACCACATTGGCAGATTTTTTTGCTTAATATAAGAATTTATGTTCAGTTTTATATATTTTTTCTAGTTTTTGTGAGGTGCTTTTTTGCAGTGTATGTACTAAATCAGGTTGATTAATGTCATTATTGGGGTTTACTGTGATGACTACAATGCAAATTTACCCAAATTATTTTCTTATTTTTATATATATTTAAATTATTATCCACAGCTCCAAATAAAGTTTTTATGAGTAATACAGATAATATAAAAGTTGTATTAAATCTGAAATACAGATAATATAAAACGTGTATTAAACCTACCATACAACACCCTGCATGTATCCCTCCACCTTAAATGAGCTTTAACAATTTATGTTTAGGGCTAAAATATTGTCTCAAAGCTATAAAATAATTTATTATCATTTAGTTTTTGTAAACATTTCATGTAAAAACATCCCTTGAAGGAGTTTTTAGATGCATTACACTCATCAGACATCTGGTTCCTATCTAAATCATTGTAAAAAAAAAAGTTTAGTAAGCTTCTCTAAAAATGGAGCAATTCACAACAAATCACTCTGCATGACTTTCATTAAATTTTAACTCTTTATTTAAGGTGTAATTTTGAGAAATCAGTGGTTGCCTCACATAGAAAAGTGTACAAAACTGGAAAAGTCTAGAAATACACAGCAAAACAATCCTGGCAAGGTGCTTTTAGAGACATTTCTGTCCAGAACATTATATGTTACAGTCAAAGAACAACCTCTAAAGTGATTCCCAGTAAACAAGTCATGTTGTTTTTAGTATTTCTAGAAGCTTCCAAACAACCCATACAAGCTCAAGGAAATGAATCTGAAGCCCAGAGGCTGGTGCCAGTTACGTCAACCCTCAAAACCTTCCGGGTTTATGAGCAGAAACTCTGGCAGCTAAACATCACTTACACAGAGTGAAAACACCTGAAAACAGTTTGTGGTACACAACAATGTCACCACAAAAGGAAGTAGGCTTGTGTGCCCGCAGAACTACATCAGCTGCATTAATGTAACAAAGTAGAAACTAAATTAGCACAGCTGTTAAACTATTATGCAGTCTGACAAAATTACCAGACGACAGCTTTGGTAGGCTTCTCAGTCCAAATGTGCATCTCACTACCAGCAGAACCACCTTTTAAGCACCCTTTAATTAAATGTGTAAAATTGGATCCATTTACATCCTTAGGTTTCACAGCATGTGGTGGAAAAACCAGTTTCCAGACCATGTTGGATCATACTGGAACCCAGCTTAATCATGGACCAAATTTCACGGCCAGCCCCTGTTCCTGTGTCCAGAGATTTCACTAGCTTTAAAAACAGACCAAATCTTTTAACATGTTCAATCTCTGACACAAATGCATCCTTCCGTGGCTAGAAATTGACCAAATTTTCAAAGCTAGCAATAATTTCGTTCAACCTCATATAAAGGGACCAGAGTTATGAAATTGAAACTAGTCAATCTGGTCAGTATGTCATTAAAATATCCAGTGTTACCTAAATAAAAGATTCGGGACAGTTCGTTTTTCACGTATTTTGATCGTAGTAACAAAATGTTTAAATGGTCAAAATACCGTATAAAGGTTCAATATAGTTTAAAGACCCTAAACTTTGTCCCTGGGAATCTCACATCTTAAAAAGACAGTTGTGGCAATGTTGTAAACTTGACTTTACACAGCAGTATTCAGTAAAACTAGGTGAGCATGTAGTAGAAGTGGTTATAAAAGAGCAGCTGACAACACCCTCTCTTGGCCAAAACAAGCACAATACAAGACACCTGTCCATCTGCTCTGCTATAGCTTTCTTACGGGCATTACTGAGGACATGCCACCAAACATGGGGACTGTCTTCAAAAACAAGGATGTCTGGTCACCTTAAATTATTGATGTTTATGTTAATTATTCATCATTTACTCCATTATTGCTGTTTGCCTTGCCTTCACTTTAATAAAGGCTGAGATGTTCATTTTTCCTGCACTTAAGTTTTCCCGTGATTCATAGCTAAAGCTTGTTTTCATTTTCCTGTAAAGCAAACACATAATATTGGCTTAATACAGTTAAAAACTGGATCCTTTCCAGAGACTGTTCCAGCCAGGCCACCAAAAACAGGGACTGTCTTCAGAAAAGAGACACATCTGTTGACCCTATCCTAACGAGAAACTATTCATCAAGGTGTCAACAGCCTGCTAGCAAGCTTTTTTGTTGTTGTTCTCAACCTGCTTAGCTGCATTCCACTCATTACACAATAACATAGCATTTTAAATTCAACTTCAAGATGAAACAGTTGAGACCTCGTTTGGTTAAACAGGATTTTCACAGTGTTCTGAAAAACTTGGCCATCGTTGCAACAGGTATTGTGCAAGAATGCAAAAATTGGCAAAGAATGGATTGATCCATCCCAGTACAAACTATAACAAAATTGATCTCACACCATCTTCATGGTAATACAACAGTAATAAAATCACTGAATTAAATAATTAAGACTTTAGCAAATCCCTGTGATCAAACGCCATTACTACGGCAGGATAAATCCCAGGCCAGTCATAAACAGGACAGTATTTAAGCTGAACAAAGAGTGAAGCAGTCAGTGTGCTGTAGACATTGCTTTCTGTTTCTCCACCAGCTTCTCCTCCAGACACTCCACCAGAACTGGGTCCACTCTTGGGTCCAGCTTATTGGCAAACCAGTGTCCATCATTCAGGAGCCACCGGAGCTCGGCAGCTCCATAAATACAAACACTACGTACATGCACACCAGTGCACGCTGGGTACAGCTTCCCCTCCAGATACTGCCATTTGACCAGTCGTGTCCTGCTTATCAGATCTGAAATGTCTGGGTCGGAACGTTTAACCTCACCAGGAACGCCTGGTACACGGATCATAGTGGCCCAGAAATGCTCGTCCGGTGAGTAGGTGTCCTCTGACCAGGACAGGAAGTCTTTCACTAGGGGGCTCCACTGAACAAAGTTCACAAAATCCCTCGACAGAGCAAAGTAGGCACTGCCCACAAACATCTCAATGCCGTGGGGCGGTGGAGGCTTGAGCTCGTCTGTTTTTACTGGAATGTAGAGGTACTGAGACTCAGCATCCTTCAGGGCATGACGGTAACTGAAGCGCTGCTTCTTCAACGCGCTAGGCCTCGCAGTCTCTAGCATGCTACCACCTTTCAGGGCCTTTAACTCTGCCACCAGCTCTGCATTGGAGCGTAGTGGAAAGTCCTGTCCGCAGATGTTGATGACGTACTTCCACTTAACCTCAGACTCCATGAGGTCTGTGAGGCAGTTAAAGTCAGCTCGGAGGCGCGTGATGCTAGCGTACTGTACCCTCTCCAGCTTGGAGGCAATGAAGACATTGGGTAGACAGCGGGCTAGCCCCTGCATGGCCTCCACAAACTCTGGCAAAGACTTCATGTCATAGTGGATGCAGTAGGTGTTGTGAGGAACATAGATGGCCCATAGGATTCGCTCCACCATGGCTGCTTCTTTATGGACCACCAAAGAGTAGGCTAACGGGAACTCATGTTCTAGTTCAGACGTCTGAATGCTACCATAGCCCTTTGACGCCAGGTAGTGGCGACAATCTAAGGTAGCATTTGCAACATCCTTGTCATCCAATACAGGAACAGCTTGTTTTCTAAGAGCTAAAGATCTACCCACTGCCACCGGGTCCATGTTGTAAATGTCCGAGCAATTGATGCCATGCTGTTTGGTGAGCCTCTGGCTGTCTGCCTGGCTTGGGATGTCTGGGGCTGTAGTTTGGTAGCCATTGTCGTTTACCTTCACAAATCTAACCATCAAACAAATAAGTACCAGTGCCGAGATGAAGAAAATGAAAGTCGTTCTCAGCTTGCGATGACAGATGCCTCTTCTCATTCTGGTAGAAGGAAGAAACAGGGTCAAGAAAAATACCTTAATAAAGCATAATTGGTCAGGCTTCAGAGGAACTAGTACACCACACACTCTACAATGTGACAAAAACTTCATAGAATGTGAAGTTTGAGTTTCCTACATTGTGTAACACACTGGCGACCAACTTCACAGGGAACCAAACCACAGTGACTCAGTTTAAACGCTCATTGTTTGAGAGTTCATCTGTTTTCCATTACCTTGCCACAGTCTCGGTCACTTGCCTTAGGAGAATCCATCAGAAGGTTCTTAGTGCTGACATGAGAACCTGGAGTGGAAACAAAAAAAGGCTTCAAAGCATCTTTCAACTACTTCCCCAGAGAACTAGTTATAAAGCTTGTCTAACCGAGTAAATGTTGTACATGGTTAATTTAAATATATGAATATTTTTAATTTCTCTATTTTGAGTGGGTTGTTCTTTCAGTTACAAAAATATAATGTGGTACGAGCATGTTTGTATAATGATATCTGATGATATTACCAAGGTATTTGACTGTACTATATAAAAGTACCATGGTATTATTAATTATTTTTACATATGGTACTACCATGGTTGCCATGGTATCTTAAAGCATGATTGTGCCATGGTTTGTTGAACACTGCCATGATTGTACTTCAATAACACTACAGTAAGTAAAACGATTTGCATTACTATGGTAAAAACAGCTGTATTACTCTAGTATTACCATTATAGTACCATGGTACTGCAATCATGGTACTGTCCAAAAAAAACATGACTCTACCATGATGGTATTGACATGGCACTTTTGTAAGGTACAACTGGATGTCTTTGAACAATCAAAACCAACAGCCAAGACCTTTAGAAACTTTTATCTTGTTACAAAGAAATGTTATTTTATTTTATTATATTTTATTGGCCTGCTAGCACCTTCGTCTTCGGAGGACAACTTTATTTTTACTACAAAATCAGACAGAAGTGAGCTGATATATAAGATATATAGAATATTGGTACTAATTATGCATTGTTTTTTATATGAGTAAAAATAGTAATAGTAATAACAATGTAAATAAAATATTAAATAGATTAATAGAAAGAAGACAGGTATGTGTATGTGTGAGAGAGTATGTGTGAATATGTGCTCATGTTCATCCTTGTAACATATATCAATAAGAACAGGCAGCTAAACAAACCAACAGGCTGACAAACAAACAAGTATACAAAAATAAATCAATGGGCTGTAATATGTTAGTTAAGGCAG
This sequence comes from Crenuchus spilurus, assembly GCA_036984385.1. Classification (NCBI taxonomy): domain Eukaryota; kingdom Metazoa; phylum Chordata; class Actinopteri; order Characiformes; family Crenuchidae; genus Crenuchus; species Crenuchus spilurus. The sequence continues at coordinate 44,769 of BRDA01006448.1, forward strand.
TAGATCAAAAAGCTAGTTTTACCATTGTAATGCAACTCATTTTACTATGGTAAAACCAGTTTTAATATCATAGTATTACCATTATACTACTGTCATGGTTGTGTCCAAGAAGACAGTTCTACAATGACAGTTTTACCATGGAAATACCATCTGATACCACCGTGCAACCATGGTAGGTCCATATGTGTAGAAAATAATAATACCACAGTATTTTTTATGCTCCTGTTAAATACCGTGGAAAGTCTGGATGTATCAGAGGTGTCAAGTAACGAAGTACAAATACTTTGTTACTATACTTAAGTAGAAATTTTGGTTATCTATACTTTGTTGGAGTAATTATTTTCGGACGACTTTTTACTTCTACTTATTTACATTTATTTACATATCGGTACTTTCTACTCCTTACATTTTAAAAACAGCCTCGTTATTTCTACGTATTTCATTTTGGTTTGTCATCATTTAAAAAACTCTCCAGATAAACTGGCCATCCAGAAAGATTGAATTTGATTGTGGTTGGATGATAAGTATAAACATATTCCATTCTGATACCCTATTGGTAAGCGATCCATTGCACCTTACATTACTTTTATAATTTAAGTAGTTTTGAAAGCAGTACTTTTGTACTTTTACTTGCGTAAAAAGCTTAAGTTGATACTTCAACTTCTATAAAAGTCTTTTTAAACCCTAGTATCTATACTTCTACCTGAGTAATGAATGTGAATCCATGATGGTATGGATATTTTTTGTAGGTTCTTCACATCACGATACGGTAAATGAAAGTCCAACAGCAGAATAAGTCACCTTACAAAATAAAAATATCCATCATACTATTGTGGTCATGTCTGTTGGTACATTGTTATCAGGGTTTTGATGCAGTTTTTTGGACTGTACAGGTAGTACCATGTTATTTTTTAAAGAGTACAGACAATATGAAGAGTTTATAAAAACATCACAAAAACAGAAAACTTTCTCTGGCTTTTAAAGGAAATCGATGTAAGTCGTTTTGGACCATTTCTAATGGTCATAAAGTTTACACACAATGTTAAAAGCAACAGGCATTTTGACACTGTGTCAGAAAACCTCTCACAAACCCTAACCCTAAACCCTGTACAGTGACTGTGATCAGTATGTGACAGTACAGACTGTAATGGCTACGTGATGGTTCTGAAAGTTCAGTGAACGCTGCATAAGTTACCTGAAATGACCGCGTGTTAAGAGTCCAGTTGAAGGTCCGTGTCCCGCTCCGAACTTCGCCGTGCTGTTCAGCTCTGAGGCTGTAAGTTTAGCAGCAGTTTGGACAGAGGAGGGGTGAGACCAGAGGAAAGAATAGCGCACATATTACAACGTCAGGGCAGACAGGGGCGGGCTCATAGGATGGCTGGGGGCTGGATGACGGATTAGGGGCTGGCCCGCGGGGGATGACTGGATGAGGGGGTTCTAGCTGGGTTAACACGCTCTGACCGCGAGCAGCGCGAGACACAGCGCTCACCTGTTGAGTTGCCAGGTTCTCGGCTTTCCCGCCAAATCGAGCAAGTTTGAAAATGCAGTGTCAGGTAAAAATGGTGGCGAGTTTGGGGCAACTTTAAAAAGATGATTGACAGACAGACAGACAGAGACAGATAGATAGACAGACAGATATACAGACAAAGACAGACAGACAGACAGACAGACAGACAGATAGATAGATAGATAGATAGACAGAGAGATAGACAGACAGACATAAGGCCAAGTAAAAAAAAAGAGTTGG
>BRDA01006451.1:1186-12935 GCA_036984385.1 Crenuchus spilurus
TAGTGATTACAAGTCTTTTCTATTACTTGGTAATTTTACCTGATCTCACTTACCCTACTTCTATTAAATTTTACAATTTTTTAGATTGAAGAGGACTCTAGCGATGGAACGGACATTTTAAATTATCTTCATCCCATTCACTCTAGTCCATTTTAATGGTTCATTATCTTTTCTGAACATTAGTGATACAATGTTTGCATTTGCTTGCGTCTGTGTGGTTGGTGTATTTTGGTAATTAAAAGGAAAGGACAGCTGTTAAACAACACCATGGAATAAAATCATGTCTTTCCCAGTCTCAGCACAATGTCCTCACTTACATCTAAGATCTGATGATTAGCTTTCCATAACTGTCCTCCATCTGGGTGTATTTTTACAGAGAGAATGTCTTCAACCTGCTGTCTGTTTTCAACTGATAAACGTGAAAATATGGCATAGGGAGTAACCTCATGGGAATTATATCCAGTAATAGTTCTGCATGGTTTAATAATGACTAACAGATATGAATTCCCTCATGAATTATGTATTTATTTATTTTCTATCATTCTAATGCTAAAATTGATAAACAAATTTAATACAAAAAATTCCATAAGAGTTTGAACGTATTACATGTCTTTCACAATCACCAGACCTAAGTCATTATATGGCTTTACACTCTGTAAAGGATAAATACTCTTTTCTGATTGGCTGGCAGATATTATCAGTTCTTTATAAAATAACACCTATGAAGTAAAAGTGGTTGAAAATCACTGTTCTGGAGATGTGAATGGCAACCATAATTTAATTTAATTGAATTTTAACCTTTGTTGCCCATGTGATTGCATGCAGTGGAATTTGACTTCTGCATTTAACCCAAACGTGTAGTGAAACACAGTCTAGTGAACACACTAGGCTGTGAGAACATGAGCTGGTGGGCAGCCCTATCCACTATGCGCAGGGAGCAGTTGGGGGTTAGGTGCCTTGCTCAAGGGCACTTTAGTCATGACCTGCCCAGGGATCAAACAATTCCAATTACAAGACCAGATCCCTAACCAGCAGGCCACAACTGCACGTAGCAGGCACCCATCTACACTGAAGTTAGAAACACGTTTTTAGACAATAGACTCCATCCACATCATAATTGATCAAATTGAGTAAAAGATATTTAGTCCTCAAATTACATTGTAGACAGTTTATTTAAATACTGTTGGCTGTAATTTCATACTTTAGTAAAACATCATGGGCCTGCCTGGATTAAGTTTCTGTGGGGCAACTTGATCAGTGAAACTGCTTCACTGGTCCAGGTCAGTAAAAGCGCTTCATATGTCGAAATAAAGGATTTTAAAGGACACAGGTCTGCAGAAAGATGTCAGTCCCGCAGGTCACGCCTGCTGTCCACAGTAACTACAGTCTGTTTCCTGCCGGTGGATCATTTTGTTGTGGCGGTTCTAAGGACACTGTCAGATTCATTAGACATGGCTACGGCTGGTGCCTCTTACACTATAGTTGAATATTTTGGGGGAGACGATGGCTACCGTTGTGGTTATTGCAAAAACGAAAAGGGCAACTTTTCACACGGTGAGTACATCACTTTCACCGACACTGTGTTAACGCTTTAGCCCGAGAAGACGAGGCTGAAGTTAGACATTTAGTAAGCGTATTATTTCCTGTTCCACCTTAAATAGTGCAGTACATTTTAAGGTGGAACTGGAAATTCTAATGTGAAGCAGAGTTTAGGGGTTTAATTGGTCACCTGAGGGTTTTGATTTCCATTTTATAATAACAAGTGTAAGTTCAGCAGCACAGTAGCTCATATAAAATAAAAACTGACTCTGTTGGGTCGCCGTTAGTCGTGCTCGGTCAGTTAGCATGTTGATACTTGGCTAACTCAGCTGTCCAAACACAGCCCGCTGTCTGAGGCGGTCACTCACCTTATCATCATTTCACAAACGCATCACAGAGCTGTGACTTGGCTGTTTTAACGTTATTTTATGCCAGTTTGTGAAAATAGCTAATGTGATCGTTTAAGATTTGATCCGTACTAACGGCGGGTATTGCTAACGTTAGCCAGCCAGCTAGCTAGCTTAGCTTACTTACATCCACTTAACTGTAGATATTAAAACGTAACTTTTCTCATCAAGAGTCTCATACATAGTGTGTGGTACATCTGTGAAGTGCACTGAAGTTGAGAGATCATGTATATTCTTGGTTTGGTTTAGCTAACATTGCCAGCTTCAGCACATCTCCAGAGGAGGGTGTTTAAAGTGTTGATACCCAGTCGTGTAGGTTATCATCATGAATTGTGTTATAGTTTGAAAGTATCTGCACTGCAGTCTGGATGGGTGATACTTTCATTGTTTTACTATGTCAAGTACTTGCCAGGCTAACACCAGATAACGGAACAATGTAGACATGAAAAGTGTCATAACTTCTATTTAAGCCAGTCTCAGTATCAGCACACTGAACAGAGCAAAAACATGTGTAAAGGCAGGCAGATGTACAGTATTTATACTGGACCTTTCATGAACTGATTTACAGATGAAGAAATACAAAGATTAATCAGAATTAAGAGAAATAAAATGGTGAAACAGAGTAGAAGTACTGTGGTAAATCAGCATGAAATTTAAAAGAAATAATGCAAAACATACAAAAACGGCTGTAACCATTAATAGTAAAAACAATTTTATTCACATTTGAAAGAGAATTAACATTGCTGTCTGCATAGTCTGCCAATCCATAAATAGGAAAAATGATTGAAAGTATAGAATTTCAGCACTCACATTTGGCAGACAGCTCTATACACTTAACTGTCAATACTTTCAGTATTTTAAAAGTAAAAATAAGATTATTAGAAATGTGTATGTGTTGTATCAAATAACCATTTGACATTAAAGTCAGTGATGATTTTTTTATAGCCACATTATCTTTTTCTAACTTCTTTTTGTTTAACAACTTTCAAAGTACAGCCATAAAGCAACAATTGGGGCAGCCATGGCCTAGTGGTTAATTAAGGACCCGGTCTTGTGACCAGAAGGTTGCCGGTTTGATCCCCAGACAGAACATGACTGAAGTGCCCTTGAGCAAGGCACCTAAGGCATCTATCCCCAGGCGCCGGTGGATAAGGGCTGCCCACTGCTTCGGGCACAAATTCTCACAGCCTAGTGTGTTCACTGGTGTGTGTGTGTGTGTGTTTCACTGCCCGAATGGGTTAAATGTGGAGGTCAAATTCCGTTGTGTGAAAATCACATTGGCAAATTGGTTCATCTTAAACTGGTTAATTCATTTCTGATTTATTCTTACTTTGTTACTAATATTACGTTGCACTGATGTGAAATGATAAACAGTACTTCTGTGTGCAGTTCTAAAGGGTCTGTTTATTCTATATTCTATAGATCTAAGTTCTATCTATTGAGAGATAAACATAGCAGACAAATAAGTCCAAATTCCTCTATAGCTAATTTAAGCATTTTGTTGGTGCATTAGGCTGATTCAGTGTCTTTTTTATATGCATTTTCTGTTCTGTTGCCAGCCTAACTAATGAGCAAAAACGTATTTGCGTTGTGAATGTGTTGTGTATAGGTTGAGGTTATTGTGCTAGCCATGAATGAAAGTGGCTCAGATAATCTCCGTAATCTGCCGGCACCACATAATGTTGCAGGAAGCATGCTTCTGATGCTAATCTTAAGGTGGTACTTTAGGAATCAACTCTGCAGTTGATTTTAATGGTGGACAACTGAACATGTACATTGATTACAAGATCTGAGCCATTTGAATTTGTCCTTGAGTTTATCTAAAAGTTCTCATTGAAGTTCTAATATCTGGGTAAGCAGACCTATTTCAAGCACAGACAGTATTGTAAGTTTAAATGGACACCAAGAAGTCACTGATTAGTCTAACAACAAGGAAGAAAACAAGAAGGCACTGCTTAAGCCTTAATCAGATTACCTTACCTGAAGTTCAGCTGGCATGGCATTGATTATGTGTGTCATAGATTTGCTGAAGACACCTTTCAGGAGAAAGTGTGCTAGACATCAGCATTTTGCTGAACAGAATTCTGACTTTGCTTTTATTTGCAGGCCTACATCATCTTTTTGTGCTCAGTTCTTTTTTAACTGAAAGGTAACTAATCACTAAGCACAGTATGTTTTTGGTTGAAGTGCACATTGAATTGTTTTCCATCTGAACCTTCACCTGAACAAACTACTGCAAACATTCTTGCAGCAGTTTGTTAGGAGGCTTTCACACACTTCTGAGTAGAGCTGTGTATTGGCAAGCACCTGACAATACAATACATTGCGATATTGTTTGATACTGTACTGATTTTTTAAATAAAATTTTAGGAAAACTATCAGTGGTGTTGAAGTTGAAGAGTTTAATGGCTGAAGATAGATTACAAGACTGCCATCTTATGGAGCTCAATTGCTGACATAAGAATTTGAATCTGAATTTTGTAAATTTGAATTATATTTACATGCCATTTAATAAACTTGAAATATTTAATGGCGTAATTAATACATTTTAATTTTAACAATGCTTTTTTGTGTTTTGAACAAAAATCAGATCCATAAATTCAGATCTCTCAGATTCAAATAAAAAAAATTCAGATTCAAAACTCAGAAATACGGATTCGAGCTCGAGCTGAAACATCCGGGCTTCCCAGGAAAAGTAAACTATTCCGAGCTATTGAACGCAGCGTTTAACCAATCACAGCGCCACCTTGCAGCCACGTCACTCTCGTTCATGTCTGTGGTGGTGAAGAGCAGTTGAGCCGCGTCTGTGGCGGAGAAAAAGAAGATGAACACCAATGAGGTAAGTGCATCCAAAGTTCTTCTCATCCACATAGTAAGCTAATTATTTATAGTTCTGGTAAAACTTGTTGGACATTTTGCGTCATATAACGCTGGTGGTGTGATAATGCAGGGTAACGTTAGCTAGCTAGCTTGTTAGTCGTTTTGGTTGGCATGAGCTGGTCTGAGTTTAGGAGGGCATGTTGGCAGACGTGAGCGAAGTCTCCCAAACATGATCCAAAAGTAAGGTTAGTTGCTAAACAGAAAACAAGAACAAAACAGTTTTAATTATCATCTCATTTAAATACACCAATTCCTAACTGTCAACTCTCGAACGATAGTCAGATCTTACATTTAAATCGTTCCTAGCAGACCTCTGCAGAGGTGAGTGGCGACCCCAACTGACCAAATGAGTCGAACCAGGTGTGTTACGTAAAGGAGATAAAGACTGAACTCTGAAGTGCTATACAACACACCAGGAAAGGAGTTTGACAACAGTGCTTAAAAGTTATTTCTGAACTCTCCGTTTCAATACGTGCAAGTAATGGAATATCCATGCCCTCCTAAACTCAGACCAGCTCATGCCAACCAAAACGACCAACAAGCTAGCTAGCTAACGTTATCACACCACCAGCGTTACATGATGCAAAATGTCCAACAAGTTTTACCAGAACTATAAATAATTAGCTTACTATGTGGATGAGAAGAACTTTGGATGCACTTACCTCATTGGTGTTCATCATCTTTTTCTCCGCCACAGATGCGGCTCAACTGCTCTTCATCGCCACAGACATGAACGAGAGTGACGCGGCTGCGAGGCGGCGCTGTGATTGGTTAAACACTGCGTTCGATAGCTCGGAATAGCTTACTTTTCCTGGGAAGTCCGGATGTTTCAGCTCGAGCTAGAATCCGTATTTCTGAGTTTTGAATCTGAATTTTTTAAATTTGAATCTGAAAGATCTGAGTTTATGATTCTGATTTTTGTTAAAAACACAAAAAAGCATTATTAAAATTCAAATGTATGAATTACGCCATTAATTATTTAAAGTTTATTAAATGGCATGTTTATTAAAGTTTATTAAATGGCAAATATAATTCAAATTTACAAAATTCAGATTCAAATACTTATCTAAGCAATTGAGCTCCATACCATCAAATGGTCAGGAATTTAAAAACTACAACTATAATGAATCATAGAACTTTTTAATCTTTGATGTGATCTATAATCTGCACAATGAAATTAAATAATCAAAATAATGTGGCTGCATAAATATGGACACTCTTAAACTAATACCTTGTTGAAGTGCCCTTTGAATTTATGACAGCATGGCACGTCTTGACTTAGCAATCTTTGCCCACTTTTGTTTGCAAAAGCTCTCCAAGTCAGTTTGTGAGTACATGTCCTGTGTACATCCTCTTCAGGTCAACCATCAGATTTTCAGCTGGATTCAGGTCTGGGCTCTGGCTGGGCCATTTTAAAAATGTTGATCTTCTGATGAAGCTGTTCTTTTGCTTTGGTTTGTTGTTGTGCTGAAAGGTGAAATTCATCTTCAACTTTAGCTTTTTAGCTGAGGCCTGATATTTTTGTGCCAATATTTAGACCTATTCATAATTTTCTTCACCTTGACATACAGTTCCAGCTTCAGAAAATAGTCTCTAAGCATAATGCTACCTCCACCATGCTTCACTGTGGGTCTGATGCTCTTCCGGTGCTGCATAGTGTTGACTTTGCACCAAAATACCTTTCTGTCTTGCAACCCTACCCTACAGCCCCTCATCAGTTTTTGAGGGAATTGGTTTTTGGTAATGTTACCATTGTGTCAAATGATATCCACACTGTCTTCACTGTGTTCCACGGCATATCTAACATATCTAATGTCATGGGAATATTTTACCTCCTTCTCTTGACTGATGCCTTTCAACAATGAGATCTCTCTGATGCTTTATAAGCTCTTTGTGGCTTTTGCTGTAAAACTGATTAAATATCAAGAAATTCTACTAGAAGAGCTGAAGTTTATTGGGAATGGCTTTAACTGATGGCAGATGTGTATTGACTGTTATTTAACAGAAGTTTGAATGTGATTAGTTAATTCTGAACTAAAATTCTGCCCAAATTACAAGAGGGTGTCAATATCTATTCAACCACATTATTTTAGTTTTAAATTATTATTTTCCCCCTTTATATTATTTTAGTGTTTTTTTCCATTGAATTGTACAGATTAAAGACAGAAAAAAATCTGTAATTATTCATAATTTTTTAAATCACAAAAACCTGGTATTTTAACAAGGTACCCAAATGTTTGCATGTCACTGTGTTGTGTAGGTGTCACAGCATGTATAGTTTAAAATCAACAACGTATGTGGATCCATTTGAATTAGGTTTTGTCATGTAGCTTATAATGCCATTCCCCTTTATGTTGTCCATATTATCTCTTTTGTGCTTTATTATCTCTCGTTATGAGATGATGGAGGGAATGCACGTTTATTCATCTTCCTGTAGTGTCTGTCTATTATATCAGAAAAGCAATTAGCAGGCTATTGTGCACTGTGTGCAGTGTCATTGTTCTGTTTTGTGCAGCAGACAGGTCAGACTCCCATCTTTCAGCTGAATGCTTGATCAGTTCAGTGATAAAGGAACCTCTCAGTGTTGTCTGTGATCATAAGAATGGTTTTGCTCTAAGCAATGAGACCGTTGTTTTAACGGGATACACTGGAGCAAGGCCTGGTTAACGTTTTCTCTTTTAACCCCTCCCCCCCCAGAAGGATTTATGCTTTGATGCTTAGATGACAGCTGAATACACCTGTCGCCCATGAACTGAGACAGCCTCCCGGACCAATTTTCTTCTCTTTTCATAAATTTTGGAGGGATGTTCAGTTCATAATGTTGTGCCAAATTTGATCCACTTCTTGATGACCGTCTTTACTTTGTTCCATGGTATATCTAATGCCTTGGGAATGTTTTGTCCCCTTCTCCTGACTCATGCTTTTCAGCAATGAAATCCCTTTGATGTGCTTTTACTGTAAATTGCAACTGAGTCAATATCAAGAAAATCCTACTAGAACAGCTGAACTTTATTTGGGGTTAATCAGAATGACTTTAAGTGATGGAAGCTGTGTTAACTACTACTACTACTTAACAGGAGCTTCAATGTGGCTAATTCTGAACACAGCCACACCCCCAATTATAAGAGGGTCTTCACACTCATCACGTATATTTTTATTTCTATTTTCTTCCTCTAAATGATTTCAGTTTGTTTTTCAATTGAATTGTACAGATTATATATGTCATTAAGGATGGGGAATATTTCCAAAATTTTTTACTAATTTTTTTAAATCGTTAAAATTTGGCATTTTTTATATGGCTGCGTACAATTTTTATATCCACTGTAGCTTCTTAACCAGTTGCACTAACACATGAACTAGGAATTTAAAGAACATCCAGTCAGTACTGTGGACATCATGGGAAAGATAGAGCTCTCCTGGGATTGGTCTGGGATAGTCTATTTCTGAGGCCACTTTTTTTTGTTATGTTGTCATCATATACTGTCCTCAAAAAATGTAAGTGATTTATTGCTGGAATTTTTGCAGATGCTGAAAAATTTGTATGAGTATCCATAATCCATATCCTTATCCATTATCCTGGTTTTCTTTAATCTCAGTTCAAAATTTGAAGCTTGTTTGGTAAATTATAAACTGTACATCTGTTCTCTTTTTGTCCTTGTGCAGGTATGTGGTCCCATGCAATGACAGTTCAGGACTACCAAGATTTAATTGACAGAGGATGGAGAAGGTATATCCATATATAATATATATTATACTTCTAATTCTTCATGTACTGACATTATTTAATTATATAAAGACTTCCAGAGAGGTCCAGGGCTGTCCTAAAATATAGTAAAGGCCTATGATAGTGGCATCTTGGATCACTGGTTTTGTAAATATCCAAGTGTCTAACCTGCCTAAAGCTGAGCTGTGCTGCTGGCACCTGTTTCATACTTAATGCCCACTAGAGTATGGTGGCCTACACTTTGCAAAATCACCCCTAGTAGCTAATGTGTTTATAATAACTGCACATAACTGCAGCTGTGAACTCGTTTTAAAGTTTACATACTACAAAAGCAGGAAACATATTTACCTAACTTTAAAAATGTTCCTTCATACAATCACATTTACATAATTACTCACTTACCTCAGATTTAATTGATCTAAATTTGAGAACACATTTTACTTCTTTAGTTTAGAACTTAAGCTGCAGCCTTACCTCAATAACAAACACTAGAACTTAATAGTCACCTATGTACCACATTTGATTCTGTCAAAATATGTCACCAGAACTTCTTTCAAACCACAACTATGTCTTAGGTTAGGTCAAAGACTTGTCCAGGTGTTTTAGGACACCATATGACCGGGTTTAAAAAAAAAAAAAGTGTATAGTGAGTTATATCTACCATCTTGGACAACCAAGCAGGGACTGCTGATGTCAAATGAGTGTTGTTGATGATGACAGATATGAATACAGTGGAATCTGATCAGTCTTCTTCCAGCCCTGTTTATGTCTGTGGTTGGTAGAAATTTTATTCATTTTCAAAGTTCACAAGTCATACTGTGTCCTAAACACTAACTAGTTTGTGAGGACTTAATTGTTGATGTGTTTTGGGCAGGTTGAGAGAAGTTCTGTTGATGTGTTTTGATGGAAACCAGTTTGCTATGTTGGTTGACTACTGAGTTATAGTGTTTATTTGCAACATTAGCCTGGTGGCTTCATTTCTGAACTAAAAATAAAAGATTGGACCCTAAACATGTCTTGCCTGATCAGCTACTCCTGTGACGTGATAAATGTAAATATTATTTTTGAGTGAACCATATGTCAGCAGTAATATTGCATTTAAATTCATACTTCTGTGACACCAAACAAGCCTTTTCATTAATTCATGTTTTTGTAAAAGTATTAATCCTTTGCGGTCTAACGGCATATTCTCAATTTTTGTATATCTTTTAAAAAATTCATACCAGATATCCCAAGAATATTGCTGAACTGAAACAGTTTTGTGAAGAGGAATGGTCCAAAATTACTCCTGACCATTGTGTAGATCTAATCTATAGCTACAGGAAAAGTTTGTTTTTTGGTTATTGCTGCCAAAAGAGGGTCAATCAGTTATTAAATCCAAAAGTTCACATACTTTTTCCACCCTTCACTGTGAATGTTGTGTTCAATAAAAACATGAAAACCTAATTTTATGTGTGGTATTAGTTTAAGCAGACATTATTTGTGTCTTGTTGTGACTTAGATGAAGATCACAACACATTTAATGACCAGTTTATTCAGAAATCCAAGTAATCCCAAAGGGTTCACATACTTTTTCTTGCAACTGTATATGAAAAGTTGAATTCAGATTTTAGAAAGTGTTTATATCATTCGAAAAACATGCCTATACCAATGTGAACTAATAATTTTGGTGTCGAAATAAGTTAAACAAAGTCTACGGTGCACAGAAGTACAGATGTTTATTAATAAAATGAAGATAAATGTGTAATAAATGTTCTGCATCATTACATAGATTACTGCATCAACCTGCAGCTGTAAACTGATTGCGCAACATTTATACTATATTTCAATATGGAGTGAATAAAAAACGTTTTACAAATCTTTTTACTCTTTCTAATTTGTCCTTTGTCTACAGAAGTGGCAAGTATGTTTACAAACCTGTTATGAACAAAACCTGCTGTCCACAGTACACTATCAGGTAAAAAGAGAAAGAAAACTGTGATATTTAAATGAATCCTTTGGTGAAATTTTCAATTTGCATTATTAAGTAGTAACACAATTGTTTCTGCAAATACCTTTCCAAAACCTCTCAAAATGTTGTCCTGTCAGAATGTGTCCCTAGCTAATACAAATACACCCCCAAATCTTAAAAAGTTGGGACGGTATGGAACATGGATGTATTACTTACATTTCCTTTAAATAAATGTTATTTCATGCAGACAGTATGAACCAATGATATGTCATGCTTTGTCTGGTCAACACCATTTTATTTGTTAATATACATCCAAACCTGCATTTCAAGCTTAGAACACATTCCAAAAAAGTTGGGAGGGTAAAGATTTTGTCTTAAAAGCTGCATATGTTGCTTTAAAATCTCAATAAATTTGTTGATGCAGTGCTGTCTGAGGGATTGGAGATCACATGTGTTCAGCGTAGACCCCTGCTCTTTATTCACCAAAATGATTCCTTCAATTGTTAAATTATATTATGGTCTGTAGAGGGAGAATTCTGCAAATCCCTTCCAATCTTTTTTAAGGAACACTGTTTTGAAACATTTCAGTAATGTTCTCATGCATTTGAGGAGAAACTGGTTTTGACAAATTTGTTTGCTCCTCAAAGACTCGTGGAAGGGGTTTTTGTACTAAATCATAATTACAATCACCTGACACCTGTTTGATGTTCAACTAAACAACAATTTCATTGTTTAGTTTTTTTATGTCATTATTAGCCCTAAAATGTCCTAACTTTTTTAGAATGTGTTGCAGACCTCAAATACAAGAATGTGTCAACAAATGAAATGAAGTTGACCAGACAAAACATTACATATATTATATGTACATTGCCTATATTTTTTTTTATATAATACTAGACAGAGGGGGGGCACGGTGGCTTAGTGGTTAGCACGTTCGCCTCTCAGCGCTGAGGTCTTGGGTTCGATTCCCCATCTGAGCGGAGTTTCCATGTTCTCCCCGTGTCTGCGTGGGTTTCCTCCGGGGTCTCCGGTTTCCTCCCACAGTCCAAAAACATGGAGGTCAGGTGAATTGGGTACTCTAAAAATTGTCCGTAGGTGTGTCTGTGTGTGTGTCACCCAGCGATGGACTGGCGCCCTGTCCTGGGCTTAGTTGAATAGTGTAATGCCCTGCCCTGCGCCCAGTGAGGGGGTGGGGGACTAACCGCGACCCTAATAAGGATTAAGCGGGTGTGATGAATGAATGAATGA
>BRDA01006451.1:21841-63590 GCA_036984385.1 Crenuchus spilurus
AGGCTATACATAGAGCTAAGTACACCGTGCTATGTTAAGTCTTTGCTAAATAAAATTTAACCTGGCTAAGCTAAGCCAGACTAAGCTAAGTCATGCTAAAGCTATGCTAAGCCAAGTCATATTAATAACCCGGTTCATTGTCAAAGACTTAAGACCATACTGTGTGGTGGAGAATGAGGGCTTTGGGGACTTGTTTAAAACATTGGAGCCCCGGTACCAAATCCCAACGCGACAGTATTTTACTGTTTCTGAATTCACATGCCAAATACAACTATACTAGTTCTCTAGTATTTTATTAATCTATTTGAATGCAAGCAAAAACACATTTTTAGTATTAACTTATATTATGTTGAATCAATGTAAAAATATCTATTTTAAACAAGTAATTCATATTATTTCCTACCCTATTATACTGAACCGAATCGTATCGAAATCGTACTGAATCGAATCAGACCGAATCGAATCGGTCCAATTTAAAATAAATCGTTTCTGAATTGTATCGTGCCACATGAATCGAGATACATATCGGATCGTCATTTATTGGACAGATACACACCCCTATTAATTATTGCTGATTTTCTTGATGCCAAATAAATAGTTACTGACAGAGATCAATTTAGAGAAGTTTTAATTGTGATTTCAGCTATAGACAGTACATAATGAAAAAAACAACATTGCTCCAGGACCAAGTACACAAGGCATTAAATGATTATGACAGTATACAATAAACAAGCAACTGTACAGGACTTATACTGTAGTACAGGCCTTCTGACTAGACTAAGACATGTTACAGGATAGGACAAATGTAATGGTGGTCTCATCGCATTCACGTGAACATTGTTTTATCCCACAATGCTATTTTACTATTTCTGTTCACATGCATGTGCGCACTACACAGATTACGTAAAACTAACTGGATGGTGTCCGTTTTTATCCCACCGCGCTTGGAAAACTTAGCGATAAGCAGCGCTCATATTTACCTTTAATGTTGTTACTTCTTTAAGTTTGTAGACAGGAGTGTGTGTAAAAATACTCGGACTGAGTTTCTAATTCAAACAAATACACAAAGTTTGTGAGTCAGTGAATCAGAAAGTAAAGAGTAGTGTTATATTCTGCATTACACTGTAAACTCGAATAAGTTTGGGTTAAGTTAACTAAATTTTTTTGAGAAAACTGGTTATCTCAGAATATTCAAGTGGACAAACTATATTCTTTAAAGTAAACAAAACTCAAATATTTTATGTAAGCCAAACTTTATAATGCTGATTACACTATCCTTAAAATGTAATGATCTCCTGACTTTATTCATTTAACTTCATTTGACGTTAAAATATTGTGTACAATGTACTTCATATTTTAATGTTTTCCTAACTACATTAATTAAATTTAACACAAATCAAAACGTAAACTTTTAAGTTTGATATACTCAATGTTAAATATTGTGGATTAATAAATATCTTGATCATCAAGTACTAAAATAAGTCTAATACCATACTTAAAACATTTGAGGAAACTAATTAAATTAAAGTAACTAACTATAGATAACTTAAATTAATACCATCAAAAACAATCACTGAACCTACTATCACAGGAAGGTGGCTTCCCATCCCACTATACACCAAGATGGTAAGTAAAATATCCCTAATTCTCCTAAGCTTAGGAATAACCCCAAACCCACATAGAACATGTAACCTAAAACATTCCCCCCTCTAAGCATTTATAAGCACACAATAACTGAATAACTGAAAAGGCAGAAGTACACAATATGCAAATGAGCCCCTGAACTCAGCTCATGATAGGTGGATGACCCGCGAGCTGCCACAGTATTTTCAAGATTATGTAAACATTTGAGAAAAGTGTATGCAACTTAAAATGTCATTATCATTTACTGTGCATTTAAAGTAGCACTATAAAACAACAAATCTCAAAAAAAGGTTTTAACACGCTGTTGAAAATTGCAGTAAGTAAAGTCAAGAAAAACATGTGCGCAATTCAAATTGATTAGTCAAAATGACAACCATGTCCCTATCGCAATCTATGTAGGTCTTTTAAACATGAATTTATGAAAATTTAGTGTTTAAATAGTGAATGCAGCGTTATATGGAAGTATTAAAAGAATGTTTTTTTTTTCAAATCACCTGTGGTAGCATCCACCATGTTTTCAGAAAATCACTGTATGCAAATTAGAATTAAAAATATTGCGTTTAGTGGCTGCTTTTACTTGAAAACTGTGAGCCTACTGAAATTAAAACAAACAAATTTGTTGTTTGGACTTGAATGTTTTAAGCTGTGTAAACTATTTAGCATTTTTGATTAACGATAAAATAATTTTTGTGAGTCTACAATACTATCAGGGCAGATGGGGCTCGTTAACCTTGTTTGGTAGCTCATCTAGGAGAAGGAAAACTCTTATTTCAAACCTCCGCTGCCTTGCGGCATACCCACTCATGGGAAGGCTAAGGGAGTAAACCCCTACAGAAAATCCGGAGCTCGAGTCCCTAAAGCGGCCTGATGCTGTAACGTCACCTTGGACGAACCGAGGCAGCACGGTGTAGGCTTTGCCGTGAAGAACACCCTTGTCTGCTTCACCAAGCCCCCCATAGCAGGCTCTGAGAGGATCCTCAGCCTCCGGCTATCAACATCCTCAGGCCCTGCCAACTTCGTCTGCACATATGCCCCAACCCTCTGTTCCACACCCGAGGAGAAAGATCAGTTCTACCAAGCCCTAGATGAAGCGATATCTAGGATCCCCAGCAATGAAGGCCTTTACCTTCTAGGAGACTTCAATGCCAGAGTAGGAGCTGACCACGAGGCCTGGCCCACATGCCTTGGAAGTTTTGGGAGGGGATAAATCAACGAGAATGGCCAAAGACTGCTGGAGCTATGTTGCTCTCGCGGCCTATGCGTGACCAACACCTTCTTCAACTGCAAGCAGATCCACCAGGTGTCCTGGAGGCACCTGCTCTCCCGCCACTGGCATCAGCTTGATCTAGTCATCACCAGGCATGCAGACCTCGCTAGTGTGCTCCTTACCTGCAGTTACCACAGTGCAGACTGCGACATGGATCATGCCCTCGTTGCCAGCATGGTGCGAGTAACACCAAGGAAGTTGCACCACTCCAAATAGAAGGGCCGCCCCCGCATCAACACCTACTGTGCCAGCAACCCAGAGAAAACCCAGCAGTTCATTAGCAAGCTGGAAGAAACGCTGACTGAGACTCCAACATTGACTCCATTTAGCCCCACCTCCGTGCCGCTATGTACAACTTCGCTGTCACTGCCTATGGGAAAAAGAGCGGACAAGCGCCGACTGGTTTGAGGCCTACTGGGAGGAATTGGATCCTGTAACCGAGGAGAAAAGGAAAGCCCTCCTGGCTTACAAAGCCAATCCAAGCCCCAGCACTCTACAGGCCCTCAGGACTGCCAGGAACAAAGCCCAGCAGACTGCCCTCCACTGTGCCAACACTTACTGGCTGAACCTTTGCAGCAGCATTCAGTCCGCCACCGAGACAGGGAACGCGAGAGGGGTGTACGAGGGCATTAAGAAAGCATCGGGCCCAGCACCCACCAAGACTGCCCCACTCAAGTCCACGACTGGTGAAGTCATCATCGACCAGGAGAAGCAGATGCAGCGGTGGACCAAGCACTATCTGGAACTGTACGCAATGCAAAACATCGTCACCGACACTGCTCTCAACGCCAACCCAGACATGCCGGTCATGGAGGAGCTAGACGCCCCTCCCACGGTGGAAAAGCTCAGCAAAGCCATCGACTGCCTCACCTGTGGGAAGGCCCCTGGGAGCGACGGCATATCACAAGATCCTCAAGAGTGGGGAAACCTGCACTGCTTCAGCCACTGCACGACCTACTCTGTCTCTGCTGGGAACAGGGTTACATCCCCTAGGATATGCGGGACGCAAACATTGTCACTTTGTACAAGAACAAAGGAGACCGTAGTGACTGCAACAACTACCGGGGCATCTCCCTCCTCAGCGTCGTTTGCAAAGTGTTTGCCCATGTTGTGCTAGCGTGCCTGCAAGCCCTCACCTCCTGCATCTATCCAGAGTCCCAGTGTGGCTTCAGGGCTGGCCGATCAACAGTGGACATGATCTTCTCACTATGCCAGCTGCAGGAGAAGTGTTGTGAGCAGCAGATGCCACTCTACATCGCTTTCATCGATCTGACGAAGGCATTTGATCAGGTCAGCTGAAGCGGACTCTTCAACCTCTTGTGGAAGATAGGTTGCTCCCCACACCTGCTTGCAGTGGTTATGTCATTTCATGAGAACATGCACAGCACGGTCTGCTACAATGGCGCAATGTCCGAGGCCTTCCCAGTCAGCAGTGGATTGAAACAAGGCTGCGTCCTTGCACTGACACTGTTCGGCATTTTCTTCTCCAAGCTGCTCCAATACAAAATGATCCGGTTATGTGATTCAGTTTTACTTATTTATGATGTTCAAATGTCAAGTCTTTTCAAGTCTTAAATCTCAAGTCCAAGTCAGTAAAGGTAGAGTCTAAGTCAAGTCGCAAGTCTTTAGTGATGTTGTCAAGTCAAGTCACAAGTCATCAGTTTGGTGACTCGAGTCAGACTCGAGTCCAAGTCATGTGACTCGAGTCCACACGTCTGGGGAATACAGTGTAACACACAAAGTACAACTCAGATCTGCGTGCCTCTCTCTCTCTCTCTCTCACACACACACACACACACACACATACACCACTGTAGAATGTGAGGTGTGTGTTTTGAGTTCACTCTTCATGTAACAATAATATTAGTAATAATGGTAGGTTGAGTGTTTCTTGTACAATTAGAACAATAGTTCTCTGAAAATATCTTTTCATATCCTAAACAAAATCTGTTATTGTGACTGAAATATCACTAAATGAATCAAATCAAATTGGGACTTTGTGAATCAGAATCAAATCAATTCAGGAAATCAGTGATGATACCCAGCCCTCCTTACTACAAAAGTAGGCAACACATCAAATTTATTTCACCAACTAAAGCAAACTAAAGCAAAGACACCAGCATGAGTATGAATGAACATCATGAGTGATGTCAATCACTGCATGATATGAGACCAAAACATTTGTTTGTAAAAGGCTACCACAGCTGGAGCATTCACTAATGCCACTTCATATGACAAAAAGAGTAAGAGGTGGAATGACCTCTTTACAAATGACCTTTACATATTCATTTGCAGTAAATGTGTACATTTTATTTTACTTTTGGTACTGATTTTATAATTAGGGCCTTGTTTAGCAGGCACTATTGTATTTCATTCTGAAATCTTTATTTAATTTATTTAAATTTTAACTGTTGCACTGAAACTTTACTGTTTAGATAAATACATTCCTGGTTAAGCTTATTTGGATTTTGATTAGCAGAATTTTTTCCATTAATTCAGTGTACATTTAGTAACATCTGTTTCACAGATTTCAGGGCAGTCTGTTGGCAAAGCTTAAACATGTTTTTTAAATTTATTTTTAAGAAGTTTTTTTGTGCACCAGCACAAAAGATAGGTGCACCCAAATTTTCGACCGCATCGCATTTAACACCAGTTTTACAGGTTCTCTTTTTCTTTTTAAATTGCTGTCCATATAGGCAATATTGACTTGTAAATGATTAACTAACAATCTGGTCAACATAAGTTTCTTTATTTGAAGCACAATTCTACAAGAAAGGTAACTTACTGAAAAAGTGTTGGTGCTTAAAGTGCTTCACTGAGCATATTCTTCCCACATTCTTTAAAGTAAATGCAGTGCATTATAATATCAGCTTTACTGTATCTTAGCCATTTAAACTGGTCAAGCCACAGTCTTCGAAATGTATACACTTCCCCACTTTTATTTTCAGTGGATTCTGGCTTGGAGTCGATCGTATGTGGCTCATTATCTGATGTCGTCTCCGGACCACGGCTCGACATAACCTGGGAGGTCGATGGCTCTGTGTCAGAGCACTCTCAATCGTTCTTTTCATCTTCTCTTATCTTCCGTGGCTACATTCACTCTGTTTATTTGACAGGCCTAGGCTACTCACCTCGCTCAGACTGCAGCGCACGCATTTTCAAATGTACACACGTACAGGAATAGTTGAACCACGACAGATATTGAAAGCATTGTTTGTTCTACTTCCGTTTTAAAGATATTAAAATGCATTTTATTACCATAAGTCACCAAATCGAACCAAAACGGTCTCATTTGTTTGTGCTGTTTGTGCTACAGAAATAAATGTTTGTGCTATTTTAATTTGCTACTTATAAAGCTTTAAAAGTTGGGTGAGTGATGTGACTCAGCCCCCCATATGTTGCCAAATCACACCAAAACTCTCATTCGTTTGTGCTGCAGAAATTATCGTTTGTGCTGTTTCTGTATTAAAGATACATAAAAAAAAACATTTTGTGCTGGTTTGTGCAGTTAAAATAAATATTTGTGCTATTATAATGAAAAAGGTATAGAGCTGTAAACCTGTGCCAGTTAAAATACCACAACAATTTATGAAAGCAGAAAAACAAAACACTTAAACATTTGTTTTACTGGCACAAACTTAAGATGTTTTATTAAACCTGACCAACGTTAAAAGTATTTTTATAAAATGGATATTTCCGGCCCTAAAATCTGATTGGCTAATCTAGTTTGGTGCCGTTGTAAAATCCACCATATTTCATGTATGTTCACATTTACATTATTTTCAGCATTTGGGACATGCTGTTACCCAAAGTGACGTACAACAGTGCTTTGTGTCCATTAGGAGAATCACGGTGCGTATCTTTAATACAGAAGCAGCACAAATGATGATTTTTGCAGCACAAACCAACACAAACGTAGCACAAACGAATGAAACCATTTTAGTGCGATTTGGCAACATATGGGGGGCTGAGTGACGTCACTTGCCCAACTTTTAGAGCTTAATAACTAGCGAATTAAACAGCACAAACGTAGCACAAAGGAATGAGTCCATTTTGGTGACACATGGGGGGCTGAGTGACGTCACAGGTAATAAAATGCATTTTAATAGATCTTTAACACGGAAGCAGCACAAACGATGCTTTCAACGGCACAAAGCATATTCCGCAAAGCAGGCTTTCTCAGTTTAGCCAGGTAACTCAAGCCAGAAATCTAACCTGTCCAATGAGAAGAGCAGCAGGATGTCCCTATTGGTCAGTCCTCAAAAGTATGGCTTAAACTATCTGGCTAACTTGGAAATCCTGCTTTGTGGAATACCCCCTCGCACAAACGCAGCACAAACAAACAGTAGCATTTTTATTCCGTTCTTGATCACATGGGGCCTTTTCCCTTAGAACGGCTGGTCGCACCAGTGCGACCTCAGATTTTTTTTTGTCGCACCATTGAGAAATTAGGTCGCATGTGCAACCATTAGTTAACCTGTGCAAAAAGTTAGTTCAGGACAAAACTGCATTAGCTAAACTCTCAATGTCAAATCCACATGTTATCTATTTAAGCACACATGGCCTGGCCCCTCAACTGAAAAAAGTTCTGTCAGAAAAACCAAAAGATATGTTTTCTTTGAGTATTGATGAGTTGACCAACTGAAAAAAAGCCCAGTAAGCCCTTAAACCAGCTCTGTGTAACTTATTCCTCTAGTTTGTGACATTGACTATTCTTAATTACTTACAAAGCAATTGACTGAAAAGTATCTTTTTTATGTTTTGAGGTTTTTTTTGCCTGCAAGGCTGCACTTTGGGACACAGATATATTACATTTTGACCAGCCAGGAAAAAGTTGCAGTAGTTAAGTTGTCAAATAATGACATCCTGGACAAGCACCTGGGTGGCATCATGGGTTAGAAAGGGTCAGATCTGTCAAATGTTGAAGTGGAAGAACCTGCATGGCTGAGTCAAGTTTGCGATGTAAGTAGAAAATGATAACTGGTCACCAAGGATCACACCAAGGCTTCTTTTTTTTGTTTGTTTTTTTAAAACTTTATTTTTCTGATACTAACAAAATACATTTACATAAAAAAAGAAAACTAATAAAGTAACAAAACAAACAAAATGAACATTTTAAAGGGGATTCTCACATGATACATATCTTAAGATGGTTCGATGAAACCTTATTTAGTCTTGTATCGTTGATGTGAAGATTGTCCATTTTACCCATTTATCCTAGCATTGTTCTTACTGTGTCCTTAGTCTTTGTGTTAAAAGCTCAGTCTCATATATAGAGTTTACAGTCTGAGTCCACTCCTTAATCGTGGGGGGTACCATCTCCTGGTGATTACTTTCCTTGCGGCTACCAACAAAATTATGAACAAGTAACAGTCACTTATAAACACAGTATTTTCCAAATGACCCAAATATAAAACTAGACAGGTCTTAGGGACTGCATAACCCAGTATTGTTACAATCCCCTTATGCACCTCGTTCCAGAATTGTGTGATTTTGGGGCAGAGCCAAAAAATATGTGTGTGACCAACATTGTAGATACCACAATCTCTCCAGCATGGTTGAGATCTGGACTTGAATTTACAGGTAATTTTGGGTGTGACAAAAAATCTGATTATATTCTTCCAGCAATGTTCTCTCCAAATTCTAGAAGGGGTTGTTGTGGTTTGGGTCTTCCAAATACTCAGCCAATTGTCCTCTGTGATAAGGGTAATTCCTAATTCCTTTTCCCATTTAACTTCAAGTGTCAAGTGTAGAGATACCTTTATTTTCCATCAGGATTTTATACAGTGAGGATACAATTCTATGTTTTTTACTCTTATAAGTATCAACCAGCATCTTGACAATCCCATTTTGAATTAGATCTATTTTGTGTTTAATCTCCTTGTTATATAAATACCTTAGTTGTAGATATCTAAAATAATCATTATTGTTCAGAGCAAATTCCTGTTTTAGTTCCTGGAGTGACTTTTGAAGTGGCAGTCGGTAAGTGCTACACACAGGGCTGTTAAACCATTCTCCAGCCATCTTTTAAAGTGAGGATCTCGACTGAAATATTTGTTGTATGCTGGCCATTGTATGAAGCATATTCTCTTTCTAATTTCTTTTTCCGTATTATGTATTGCTTCACACTGAAAAAATGGCAAGTAACAGAATCAACATACCCAAGTATGTTCTTAATAGCTTCTTTGTCTCCAGTAATACTCCACAGTTCTCTTCCATGCACTCTTTGTTCTATTTTTTTCCATTTTGCTTCATATTGCTTAGAACTTAGATATATTAGGGGGGTCATTTGGGCTGCATGATAGTACTCTCTGAAGTCAGGTAATGCCAAACCTCCTTTCTCTTTACCTAATTGTAGTTTTTCAAATTTTATTCTGGTTTTTTGCCGTTCCATATGAATCTTGATAAGGTCTGATTTCATGCTTTAAACTGTTTGTCCGGGATTTCTATTGGTAGGGCTAGAAAGAGATAAAGAAGCCTTGGTAGTATGTTCATTTTTATAGTTTGAATTCTGAAGGGAAAACACACCAAGGCTTCTTACTTTTTGAGATGGAGTGAGAATGCAGTTCTCAAATAAGATAAGTTCAAGATGCAGACCAGTGGTTCCAGAAATGAAGAGAAGCTCAGTCTTGCTAGGGTTGAGCTTCAGGTGGTGGGTTGTCATCCATGTAGAGATGTCAGCCAAAATACTGAGATGCAGCTGGATACCTGAGTGTCAGGAGGAGGGAAGGAAAACATCAGTTGAGTGCCATCAGCATAACAGTGTTACAAAAATCTATGAGAATAAATAATTTCACTAAGAGAATGAGTGTATAGTTAGAAAAGATGACACAGCCCTGAGCCTTGTGGGACACCAGTGGAGAGCCTGCAAGGATCGGACAGGAGGATCTCATGATTGACTGTGTCAAAGGCAGCAGGAAGGTCAAGAAGGATAAGAACCGATGACAGGCCGGCATATCTAACTGTCTTCAGCTTCTTGGTCACAGCTATCAGGGCAGTTTCAGTTTAGTGTGCAGGTTTGAAAGCTGACTCGTAGGGGTCCTTGAGCTGGTTTTGGGAAAGACAGACAGCTGGTTATAGACAGCATGTTCAGTCATTTTTGAGAGAAAATACAAGAGTGATACCAGTCTGTAGTTGCTGAGCTATTTAACATAGGCTTCTTCAGGATGGGAACCACAGTAGCAGTCTTGAATGCAGTTGGAACATAGCCTGATGACAGAGAGCTGTTTATGATGGAAGAGGTGAAAGGTAGTAGGTCAGGAAAGATGGACAAGAGGTATGGATGGTATGGGATCCAGTGGGCAAATTGTTGGGTTGCTGGAACTCAACAGCTGTAGTATATCATCTGTGGACAGAGAAGAGAAAGAGGCGAGCAATTTAGGAGCATGACGAGGAAATTTTATGGAGAAAGTGGGAGCAAAGGAGAAAGACTGGCAAATCTTATCAACCTTCTCCTCAAAGAAGATGACAATCTTCACAAGTAAGGGAAGAGGGTTGTGGGGGAGGGGGAGGATTGAGTAGAGAGGAGAAAATGATGTAAAGCTTGTGAGGTTCTGATGTTGATGCTTCCAGTTTTCCTCTGAACAAGGCTGCTTTTGCCATCATGATTTCAAGTGAGAGCTGGGAGAGGAGAGACTGGAAGGAGTGAAAATCTGAGTCAAGCTGGATTTTCCTCCATCTTCACTCGGCTTTCCTTAATTCTCTCTGGTTATTTAGTTATTGAGAGTCAGACTGTATGTGGGGTAAGGAGTCTTGACAGCCTGAAGGATGAAACTGTTGGACAGTCTGGCAGCGAGGGTCCGAATGTTGCTGTATTTTCTACTAGAGGGCAGTAGGTTAAAGAGACTATGTGATGGATGTGATGGGTCCTCCACAATACTGAGAGCTTTCCAGATGCAGTGCTTGTTGTAAATGTTACACTGAGCACTGCTATCCTGCAGTTTGTTTTATTTTGGAATAGATGCAAAAATGGACTAAATATGGCTCAAACAACCTCATCTAGAATATTTTTCACCAGCCACCACTGCATGCAGGTATTTGGTTTGTAAGGATTTCATGATTGCTGATAAAAAAAAAAACAAAAACATTCCACTAGAGGGCAGCAGATATACAGATATATAGGAAAGCTTAAAGCATTTTCTCCACTGTTATTTCCTTAAAATTCATTCAGCTTAATGGACACTTCATTTAAGAAAGCAACATACACCCTTTAGTCAGGTCACATATAAAGACTGTAACCTCTAAAGAAAGCTGAATATCTACAACTGTTGAAAAACACTTTTTCACCTCTGTGGACACATCACTTAATGTAATTTACAGCCCAAACATCAAACAGTGAAACTCCATACTTGCACATCTCCCAGAAGAGAGCACCTCAAGAATGTACCGGAAACAGTAGAACTTTAGAGAGGTTCCCAAAAGGAGGAGAAAATTCTCGTCTTTCCTCTCTCTCCGTTCGGAAAACACCTGGTAGCAAATTTATGGTAACTGACTTTATAACCACCTTTATGTTTTTATCGCCCCAGATGCAGATGGAGTCAAGTGATTGATATTACACAGTCTTTTGCTGGGAATTTACAGGAGACGCTGAACCACAGCTGTTCTCTGTGTGCATATACACAGAAAACCTGTCAGTGGGGAAACTGCTGATTGTTAAACTCCTGCAGTTCCTGATTGCAGCTATTTATTTTCATTTATTTATATTTATTGACTTTACAAGGGGGAGCTAAACCCAGAACATTTTGGATGTGCTTTTGTCAGTATGAATGTGAGCTTCTTCAATACTGTGAATGTGAACTGAAATATGCTGATCATGGATGACGTTTACCACCAAATGCTGGGAGGCACATTAGAAACTTTAGCTGCCACAATAATCAGGACTTTTGACTTGAAAGCAAACCTGAAACACATGTATCTTAGTGGTTCAAAAGAAACACACAGTTCAGTGTGGTCAGCAAAGTCCACTGGCTTCTTATTAACAACAAGAGAGAAAATGCCTGTCAGTTAAGCTTCAGATTTGTGCAGCTTGTTTATTGTAATTTGTTATGAGTGTAATGCACATGTTTTCAGCTTTCTCTACAGACTCTGATGTCAGTATTTAATTAATGGAAAAGTTTTCTTAATGTCACGGACCAAGTTTCTCAAATATCACAGATTTACAGCAATCAGCAATATGTAATCAACAAAACAACACCCACACAAACAGTTCCCCAGTCAGTGAGGGAAATCTCCATATTCCACATCCTAGATTCACTTGAAAGGGGCATTGGTTGTAGGGGAAGATCCCTCTCAGAGAGCCTTCTAGCTGTGATATGTGTCTTTTGACAATAATTTTGGTTGATGAATATTCTATACCCTATTACCCTAGTAATTGTACATATTTAATAAGAGGGAGAGGTGTGAGTGTGAGTTATGCATGCTTAGGGACAATCACTGAATTTTTTAGGGGAGCCCAGATGATTTCACTTATGTGTGGCTAAAGAAGTGAGCCTGTGTTTCTTCTTTATTCTTCTTCTGACTAAGAACTTAGTTAGGCTATTGAATGAAATTAATGTGTGTGCATGTGTGTTTTATATTTAGCTTAGTAAGGATGCCAAAAAAAGATCTCTGCTAGTCTGGTAGTAAAAGTCTCTCTGCCATCCCCGCCCTCTGTTCTTCAGTATGTGTGCTTTCCTCTCATAAAGGACTGTGCCAGAATCAACATGCAGTGTATTCACAGTGTTGTCCCCTCAGGAGCTAACAGTGTGGGTGTGTGGTTTTAAGGAGCTTATTTGTTAGACTGAATTGCTAAGTCCGTGTCCTGTCCCTGAAGCATCACTTGTCAGCCTGTGTTGTTAATCATTGCATTTATTGACTACTGAGTTCATGATTTTGTGTATACATGGGTGTATGAGTAGTATGTTTGATACTTTGAGAGGGGAAAGGCATTTGTGGGGTTTTATGAAGTGTTAACTGCTCTAGAGGGAGAATCTGTCTTCTACAGGAACACATCTGTCAAACTTTATCCTCCCCCCCAATCTGGTCACAGAATCACCATGTTTTTGGGCTGTGGGAGGAAACCAGAGGCCCTGGAGGAAACCCACCCTTTCTATAACTTTTAGCAGAACTTTAGCTCATGTAACATTAAGTCACCTGTCCTGTACCACTGCCTACTTCTGTTTGACCATTACACTAGAATTTATAGAAGAGGACAGTCATATAAATGTGAATATTAGGCCCCTGCAGTGCTCAAGAGAGAATAACTTTTTTAGACCATGCCTACACCTTATCACATTGTATGATGTAGACAAAATATGTGACACCCTTATGTCATTTGTCGCTTGGATTATAAATTAGCATTAAAAACATGTCCACTTCAGGTTTTATATTTGTGATCATGGCATCACTCAAAAAGAAAATTCCTTTTTGAGAAAATGAAAACATTTTAAATATCAATTTAAAAGGACAAACTTTAAATAAAAATATAAAGTTTCAGTGTTGACTTAAAAAAAAGAGTTTGGTGCATTACTATTGTGATACACTGATATGGATTTTTTTGGTCTGACACGGTAATTGATAATTGATAACTGATATTAGGGCTGAAACAATTATTCAGGTAACTCAAATAATTTGATTACCAAAAATTTTCGCTTTATTTAATTAACGTCACCAAAGTCCATCTCTTTTAAAAGTTTCTGCTATTGTATCACTGCTGCTTTGTAGACTACTGTTCAATTCCGGTATCATTGTTTTACATGGACTAGTATAACTGACACACATTTCAAAGATTTAAGGCGGCTCAATTTATTTTGCTTTCTGTGGCAATGGCAGAAAATGAAGACACCGGTGTACGTAAAAGGCTGAAAATGTCTAAATTGTGGGACTATTTTATGCTGCGTAAGGTTGACGGTGTAAAACTGACCTGAAACGAAAGCATTCCGTTCATTTGAGGATGCCTTCGGTTCAGGTGCACTGACGAACGTGTTTCAACAATTGCTAACTGATAAGAACACACGCACTTGTTAGAACTATATTATCACTCATGTAATTTATCCCTCCTCATCTCTCTCTCTCCCATGCCAGACAGACAGACTGACATTCTCTCTTTATTCTAGGATGGGCTATTGCAGAGGGCACACCTCTTTTTCTTTCTTTTTTATTAAGATAAAACTAAGGACAAACAGGCTAACCTATGTTTTTGAAGTTGTATTTCATAGTTTCCTTTCATGTACATCATAAAAGTTTCAAAGAAATGTTGATTAAATGAGCTTAAGTCTGGAGTCAATAAGACAGAGGTTTTAAGCTTTGGTCTAATAAAAGTGTTGAGTTTTAATTTAAAACCTTTTGTGAGTAAAAGCAGCCAATTGCTTGCTTTAAGAGGCCTTTCATGTTGCATAACAGTACTGATATAGTTGTTTAAAAACATAAATGTATGATTTATCTGATTACTCGAAGAAAAAAAGTGACAGAATACTCAATTACAAATATATTTAATAATTGCAGCCCTAACTGATATAAATAACAGTGATAACTGATATCTGACGCAATAACTGATAAAAAAATCAATTGATTGACTGATAAAAGCTAACTGGAAAATCATATACTTAAGTCTATGTGCCAGTAATTTAAAATAATTATTTTAATTTAAATGTATTTAATATAAATGTTAATGTAATACTTCATGTCTCTTTGCTTGACTTTCTGGGGCATTTGTTCAAATGAGACCTAAATATGTGACAGTGTTTGTTTTTAATCAGAATCATAAATATTTAGATATAAAACCTAAAACAGTTGACTTTGAATTATTGGCCATAATAATGTGATTGTGTGGTGTGATTATTTTCCTGAAATAATATATTTAAAAGCTGTGGTTTAGTAGAGTATTATATGTATCAATACTGCCCAAAGTATTTACATATTTTGGGCAGCATTGATAGTAAAAAGCAGAAACACTGTGTAATGTCTTTAAAAGGAAAATGGAACACATGCAGACTTTTGTGTCTGTGTCATTATTGTTATTTTAATGAACAGTTTTGTATTATAATTGCAAATAAAACATTTGTTTCAGGGTGTTAAACTATTAAACTCAAGACACAATCCTACCAGACATTACTTTAATTGTAGATATGCTAAAGATGAAATTGATAAATAATAGTAACACAATAAGGGCCAAACACAAATGACATAGAAGCTGGTAAATATTTCTCTAATATATTAACTTTTTTGCTGTTAGTGCTACAAAATGTTTATCTACACCATCAGCTTTATTGTTTAGTTGTAGCAGTCCTAAGTAAGTTTGTGTATTGGTAAGAACAATATGATATAAAAAATATATTGCAAAACTGTAAGCAGGGTCTTGTATTGTGATTTTTCTAATCTAATTTTAGGTCAGCAGTGTCAGCAGTGTCCCCTTAGTCACAACGTGACTGAGTATACTGGCTGAGGATGGATTACAACACTGCCATCTAGCAGTCACGAGTTTAAACACAGCATAAAATGAACCACTGTCTGCCAGCATGTAAACTAATAATGAAAACATCAGTAGTGTTTTTGAGACTCAAAACGGTACCACAAAACATAACATCGTGATGGTCAAGATTATCAGTATTATCTATCCTAGGTAATGTTTATATCCTGAATTTCACAGCTCTGGATGTTCTGGGCCTTGGTCAGACAGTAACAGGACACAGGCTCATGCTCTGGCCACCACCCAGCTGTCTGCTCTGCCTCTCCTGCTGGTGTTTACTCTCACTCGAAGAGAAAAAGTTCAGCTGGTCGCTCATCCTCATACCGTGTTTACAGCGCCTGTCGGAAATGTTCTCTCTATTTAGCCATCCAAAGGTATTAACAGGAAAAAGAAAGAAGGTGCGGATGTTGGAAGGAAGCTAATTGTCTCATCTGTAGATCTCTGACAGTAGGGAGCATGTGCTGTTCAGGAGAAAGCTGCAAGCAAAGTCTGAGTAGTTCTGGACCAGGAGAAAAAGACAGCTTTTTTATTTAAAAAGTGAGGGAATGGAAAAATGAAAAGTAATATTACATTACACAAAATTGCTGACCTTACTAGTAGGCCTTGGCGATAACCCGAAAATTTACAGATACCGAAATTTATGCCAATAACCAACGTCATTTTGCCCATGTCGGTATTTTCGGTATCTTAAAAAAATGAAAAGAAAAGTAGTTTTGTGTTCTTTGTCGGCTACGTTCATGTTCCTTTAAGATGCTGCTCTCCAACGCTGCCCTATCAGTGCGGGCCCTACGGAGAATGGTCTGACTGCAGAGCCGCAGAGCCATGGATTTACGCCAGCAGTTTCACGCCAGTGGCAGCGCATGCATGGTAAACACATGTAAACTGCAAATATTAAAGGAGGTTTGCAACGGTTATATGTGTTGCAATGCATATTTCCATACAAGAAGGAAGATTGTTGCCGATATATGAGTGATGTGACACCTGCTATGACAAATATCATTGTCCGTTTTATTCCATAGAGTATTATAAGCCAACATCAGCCAGTAAACTTAGGAGTCATCTCAAACTACATTTTAGCCGAGCAGTCCAACATGAAGGTAAGTCAGTTAACGCAACAATAAGTCTTTTGACACAACGTACACATACGTTGTACAATAAGTCGCACAAAATCGAACATATAATGGTTATCTACAACGCCGAACATGTCATAGCTGTATATAATTAATTATATAAATATCAGACTAATTATATAAATATCAGACTAATTATATAAATATCAGACTTTGTAAACTGCACGTATGATTAAGCCTCAAATTACAGCTTTTAAAACAGTATACTCAACTAGGTTTATATACCTTGTTGTCATTTGAGGCTTAATCATATTTATATAATTGTATACCGTTATATACCATTATATAAATATAAATATCGTTAGATATTGTACAATTTATGTTGTACTGTTGTGTCAAAAGCCGGTTACTGTCATTACTAAGCCTTTCAGAGACCTTTTCTCATGTTTCAGGATACACTATTCACCGATGTGGCTTAGGGTGCAGGGCACAACTCCATTACCACTGCATATACAGTCAGTCAATGGTGCTGTGTAAAGAAGACTTTGAAAACCATTTGATTGTGTGTAAGACTAAACAATCAACCACAACACCTCTGTCAAAGCCATGTTCTACAAGTCCCAAGCTGTGCCCACCTAGTGCTGAGCCATGCACACCCAGTACCATGCCGTGCCCACCCAGTGTAAAGCTGCATGAACCAGTGCAGATCTGTCCCCACCCAGTGTAAAGCCCAGTACCAAGCAGTTCCCACCCAGTGCAGAGCTGTGTCCACCCAGTGCCAAGCCATATCCACTCAGGGCAGAAGAAGACCTGGGAATTTATGCACTCAAAAGAAGAGTTCGCGTGAGGTCTGTTGTCCGGGAAAAATGTCCTATGTGCAAAGTTCTTATGAACAGATGCAACATCAGAAAGCATATTGACTATAAACATACAAACCAGGAGCTTTGATGTAAATTCTAAATACCGCCTCAGGAGTGAGTGTATTGATGAGGTTAATGGTGTCTTTTCTGTTAAAGACATTTTCTTCATTTATTTATGCTTTAAAGTTAATTAAAGCGGTAATTAAAAGGGAATTGTACCATCAATATAACTGGCTGTGAAGTATTTATGTTGCCCTAACACATTCTTTATTTTTGGGGTATGTGTGTATTAGTATTATCGTCTGTTTATCGTTATCAAGGTGAACTGCTCAATATATCGCAATATTGATTTCAGGCCATATCGTCCCAGATCTACTTGCTAGTGATAAATTGTCTGACCTATCTAATGTCTCTCTTGTAAGCTCAGCTAAAGCTAAAATGTTGTAAAACATATATTGACGCCCAACAAAAATCTTTTCAGTCTTACAAACTGTCAAATATAGCTTTTCGATGGATTCCATGTCTGTAAGGTCTGAAGTTGTAATTCCTAGGATAAGCCTAGCAAGAAGCCATTAGCACAAGGGTGTGCATAGTACATAACCAAACTAGCATTTTGAGCAAGCAAGCACTGATTATGAATATACATTACCTCTTGCTTTTACTCTTACTGTGAGGAAACAGGTCACTAATAAGACCAAAATGTGATCTATGTGCGCACTAAAGCAAGTTATAGGTCAGGTGACAAGTCACTTGATAAAAAATGATATAAAACAGACAAAATTTGTTTTGGTTAAGGTGTCACTGACCTTGTGTACATGAAAAA
Organism: Crenuchus spilurus; assembly: GCA_036984385.1. Lineage (NCBI taxonomy): Eukaryota > Metazoa > Chordata > Actinopteri > Characiformes > Crenuchidae > Crenuchus > Crenuchus spilurus. The sequence goes on from BRDA01006451.1 coordinate 39,951, forward strand.
GTGTGAAAGGAGGCAGACATTGTCACACATTTTGGATAATAAACCCAAAGTTTAAAGGCTGTGTGGAGCTAACAAGTTTAACTTAAACGGAGTTCAACTTTGAATGTAGACAGACACTTGTTGCACCCAAAACTGCCTTTTTGCAGATGACGTTCTGTTCTGATATTTTGTCACTGGTGTAAGACTATGAAAGCCTAAAGCACTGCAGCATCTGTCGACCACAGGGTTCTTTTGACTTACAGTAGTAACCTGGGATGTAAATTGGCATTCACTGTCTATCCAACAATAAAAGCAGCATGAAGCTTTATGATCAATAGCAAAGTAGCATACATGATGTTACTTCAGTTCCACATTTTGATTAGTGCAAATGTAGTATTGCATGTGCACCAGCCACTCTCGGAACACATTTGAGTTATATGGTCTATATTGTGAATGGTGTTTTGGCATTTTCTGGTTCTGCATGCCACCTCTCTCTCTGTCTCTCTCCTCATTATGCTCTTGCTCTTGATTTAACTCTCCTGCTAGGTGAGGGGGACAGTGGCAGGCATGCGGGTGGCTGTTTGGTGAGTGCTGGCATTGAGACAGGCAGGAAATGGCCCCGCTTTCCTTATTGCTCCAAACAGGATGTCTGCGTGTAAACTGTTGACACGGGATGGCGGGAGCGCTCGCAGGACCTGGCTATAGGCCAGATGAGAAAGAGAGAAGAGAGGGAGGAGTGCAGATCAATGTACAATGCATTGTAAAATGAATGGACAAAAGCCTCAGTCCATCTGGGCACAGTATGTTGCTTTTTGCTGTTTGCCCTAGAGCATTGGAATGGTAGGCATTTCACAAAGCAAGATTCTAAATTTAACTTCTACTTAAAAGCAATGGATTTTGAGTCTCTGTGCTATTGTTCTATAATAACCTTCAACCTGGAGTTTTTGGCAAACTGGAGTCTTCTGGCAAACCTGTTTGTCTTTTTACTGAAACATTCAAAATGTTTTATTGTTGTGTTCGAAGGATTAGATTAAATGAATGTAGATGTAGTCAGTCAGTGAAGACATCTTTGTTGTATACTGAAGCTGTAAGGCTAACATAGTTAGCAGTGCAATCATATTCCCATCAAATCTCCTGAATTTTGTAAGTGAATGGTCAAATGTTCTGAGATGGCCTAGTCTGTGCTTTTTGACACTGTAAGACATAAAAAGTGGAAAAGTACATTGCCTAGCTAAAATAATATATTATTATAGTATAGTACATTATTAATAAGTGCTGCCAAAACAATTCTAACACCTGGTGACCATGTGGATAGTGTTTCTCCAGAAAGTCCTGTCTTCTGTTTGATTCTTCAGGCTTTTTAATGACAAATTCATTATTCCTTTGATTGTATCCATCCATCTCCTTGCTGGCCGACCTCTCCTTCTTTTACTTTCAGCTGTTCCTTCAAGTGTCTTTTCAAGTGACCTGGTTCACATAAGGTGTCCAAAATAAGGGAACTGCAGTTTGGTTAACTGGGCTTCTAGTTTGGGATCCATTTATTTAATTGTAAAAGGATGTAAACTACCTGTTTCTTGAAGGCTTTTCTTTGTCAAGACATAATATATATTTTTTCTGTTGATTTTTAGTTAATTTGGAAAGTCCCTTAACTGCAGTTATAAATATCTAATAGTATAAATATCTTAACAAAATAAATTAATTTTGTGATGCATTTGTATTATATAAATTTTATGACATGGATTTTTAGCTCAAAAATCATATTTAAACCATTTTTGCTTACTGAGTTTAGAAATTGAGCTGTAAGTCTACATTTGCTGGCAGTCTCTAGAACTTAACAAATAGACCAGTCATTTCTATCAAAATACATCTCCTGCTGTCATGCCCCCAGCAGTAGTTTCACATTCACACCCACTGTCATGTCCTGTGATTGTTTCCACCTGTTTCTCTTGTGTCACTAGATTAAGGTCCCCATAAAACACCCATGTCTGCATCTTGTCTTTGTCGTTTATTAAATGTGACTGCATGTGAGTAACCGTGACGTGTATGTGACCTTGTGTGATTAAAACCGTTCAGTGTTCCTGTCCTTTCATCTGCTACACCCCTGCAACATCACAGAATGAATGAACAAAACAAATGAGAGGGGGATTACACCAGGAATTAGTGTATGGCAGAGGATCCAGATTCACCGCGGTAGTTGGTGGGTAGGTGAGATCCTGAATTTGGTCCAGGAGCACTTGTCCCACCTTTCCGCCGTGTTTTTGGATTCCTTGTAGCTGTATTGCACTTACGACTGGTGGGATCCCTTCTCACTCCTGCCCAGGGAGATTTCCTTTGGTGGGGGGGGGGGTGGACTGTGGTGTGGAGGAGCGTGACATTTAAAATTTTAGACTTAGACTTACCATCTGCGTTGACCTCCTCATGCTCACCATGGAGCAGGAGGAAGAGCCGTACGGGGCCGGAGGCTCGGACAGCGACGAGCTTAAATAGGCTGTCTATGTTTCCGGAGTGCATTGTGCTGATCTGGGCAGATGACCCTGCAATCCTTGTGAAGGAGATTTTAGCACGAGACCACGAGGAGGAGAGAAAGGCCAAGCGATGACACTGCGGCTCTAAGAAAAAGAGCAGGACAGAGCCCGTCCTCATCATGGCCGTGGCAGCGGAGTAAACCGTGACAGAGGAGCCACTCAGGGAGGTCATGTCCTCCACCTCTCCTCTCATAGAATCCTCTCTCTTTTTTGGGCTGGTTGAGGAGGCCGCGCCCCCTGCTCAGTGTGCAACGGCTGCACCCCCTGCTCAACGTAGTACACTCCAGCCTGCTCCAGAGGCTGCGCATGCCTGCCAGCCTGCACCACAGTAGGTCTCCTCCTCTCCTGTCTTCACGGAGGCTCCGCCATCCGCTCCTGTCTGCACAGAGGCTCCGCCCTCCGCTCCTTTCGCCTCGTCAACTTCTCCGGAGGTTACACCTCCTGTCACAGCGACTGCCCCACCTACAACCAGCCAGGAGGAGGACAGCTCCACCATTCAGGGTGGCCCCAGACGCTTGACCCCCGTCACCTTGTCCACGTGGGCTGTACCTCCTGTCATGGGGTCAGCCCCCAAATTTCCCACTGCACAGCCCATCCACCCTCATCAGCCCATAGCCTAGGACGTGGCTATGGGTCCAACATGACCTGAACTGTGTGCTTAGTGGAGCAAACATGACTAAACATTTGGAGAAATAGAAGTTACATGTTGTCTATGCTAGCCAGCCTGTTGACTGTGGCACTGTGTTGCTTGTGCTCACTGTGTCTGAGAGAATGTGAGTATAAAATGACTTGTCTCATCTGTACATTTCCTACAGTTGTGTGTGGTAAAGCCCATTGTCTGTGCTGAATGTGGCAGACTTCCAGGACTACTGCACTGGAACATTAACACTGTGAAGTGCTCCACCCCCCTCTCCTCATCCTCTCATTGCATCAGTCTTCTTTCAGTCCAGGATTACCTGCGTCTCTTCTAGGGTGCCCCGGGCTATAGCAACAAGCATCTCCATGCTTTCATTCAAACACAAGTGGTCTGAAAGGGCCTTGCGAAAAGCAGCAGGAGTCAACAAACAGAGCGCATGTTGTTTTACTGCCTTGGCCGACATGATGTCATCTTTTCAGAGGGGAGGAAAATGAGTTCCATCTACACAGAAGGACCAAATTCCACTATTTACTACACTGGACATGGGGCCGTGCAATTTACATGTGTGCTCACCATATGGCTCACACATGCATCCAAATCTGCCATCTTGCAGTGCTTTCAGAGTTTGCAAGAGATCACTACTGCAATTATAGCAAGACTGCATTTATGTTATTTTATTTATGCACAAGTACAGTCATGCACACCGGCTGCCCTGCAGCTACGCAGCCATCAGATAATGCTCTCACACCCAGCAAAATGACTCCAAATGTACAATTCACTCAAATACCTGTTCTTAATTATACTGCATTACTTTTGCTTTGTTTTAACATCTTCTGTTCAGAAGACCTCAAAATACATACAACTGTTTTTGACAAGTGTCGAGTCAGTTATGGGGAATAGTTTACTTGGCATTATCTTATTATTCCCATCATCTTGGTCTATGTACTGACTGACTGACCAACCTACCAGGTTAATAACACACTGACTGACCTAGCTAGCTAACCAACTAACTAACTAACTAACTAACTAACTAACTGGGAAAGTTAGAATCTGAAAGCTTGCTTTCACTGTTTTCACTAATGCAAAATCTATCATTTGTTGCAAATAGATTTCATATATATGTGATGCAAGTGCTCCTCTTCGTCTTCATTGATTTTATATTGCGCAGAACAACAAGTTGTTAACAAAGAAAAAAGTGCTGTACAACGTTGAGAATGAAGAATTAAACAATAAAATGAACATTAAGCAAACGTCTTATTGGAAAGGTGATCAGATCTCAAATCTTGAAGTTATGAACAGATATTTAGATTATATTTGTCATTTCCAAAAACTTGAAATACTGTGTGTAACATTCTGGTATCAGGTTCATAATAATGTTTATTATGGATACTGTAGAAGTTATTACTGAATAATTTTTAATCCATTAATAATATGTTGAGTGATTCCAGTGATGACAATCTCCACAAACTCTAGTTGAAAAATATTAAAAATGAGTTCAAAAGTCTGCAAAATTATTCTGAATTAATTCACCTTTATTCTCAGAAGTCAGATTCCATTTCATTCCATTAATTTAATCATAGCAGCTGTTCAGGTTCCTTTGTCTTGTTATGCTAATGTCCGTGATCAAAATTTCATGTATAATACGACTCTAACATAATTTTAGCCACGTTTGTATTTGGCATGGAGAATCCTCAGAGCTGTGAGTTGACTTTTCTGTTTCTCATTTGTTGTTGTCTCAGGTGTTGGTGCAGATCCTAGCAGGCCACTGTGTCGGAAAGCGAAGGATCTCCGGAAAGAGCGGCGCCTACAAAAGGAGCAACAGAGAAGGCAAGATGGGGGCACTGCATCAACTCTAAATGCTACTCCTTTCACCCCATCATCCAGTCAACCCAAATCTATAGAGGAATTTCTTGCAGACTGTCTACCTGATGACCCCGTCCATCGACTAGAGGTTAGAAATTTATTAAAGACTTTCCATGGTGACCCACCACATTTCACCAACACATTTTTATATTTAAGCAAACAAAAGCATGATTAGATGCTGTAGATCATGTTTATCTAAATTGATCAGCCACAACATTAATACCACTCAAATATGAAGCTAGTGACATTGATTTTCTGATAACAGTGTCACATTTCAAGGTCTGGGATAATCAAACTGGCTGGTGCTCCCAGTCAGCAGTGGTCAGTATAATGGCCTCCAAATCTCACAGATCTGAACAAATCTCTGTGAGTTGTGCTGGAATGGCAAGTCTGATCTGTGGCAGCTCCACCTCACAGTTAAGAGAACTTCAGGAACCTGCAGTTAGGTTTAATGTTTTTGCTGATTGGTGTATTTCTTCAGGATGCTGACGAAAGACCTCTTTGGCTCAAAATATTTCAGACCACTCCTCCCATTGTACAGAAATATCATTTCATGCTTTTGCTGCAATTGCTTGGGTGAGGTCAGCATGGCTAAAATGTTTGCCTTTATGTTTTATGAGCCGTGCTGTATAAAGAGCCGTGCTCATCATTGTCCCTTGAGATCCCACAAGCTAGGCTCATCTCCCAATTACCTAATCTCTTCTGGACTTGACTGATTTGATTGACTGCTGTATGTCATTCAATTATCTTAAGTGGATAGCAGGCAATGTCAGCCTCATCTGAAGAAGCTTACTGATGCACTTTTGCTCTGATACTCAAATGAGAACTTCATCTTGTTTACTCATAATGCAATGTGCTGATCATTCGGAAACCATATGGATATATTATGAAGTGACCTCACTGCTGATGTATTTTTATAAATGCAGTTTTAGGGTAATGAAGGCCCAGGTGCTCATGAGCACATTTTTCTCTTAAAATAAAGCAATTTTTTATGAATTAGTGGAAAATATTTCCACTATAGGTTATTTTGCACATTATGATGCCTATCATTTCTGAAGACATAAAAGAAATTAGGTAGTACTGATATTGGTGATGTCATGGCCCCCAAACTATGGAAACAGTCGCCCTGAGACCGCCCCACACTGTCTTGATGTTTTTTCCTTTCTCTTTTCTCTGTGAAGTGTACTTGCGTTTGAAAAAGGTGTTATATACGTAAATTGAACTTTTTATTATTTAGCTTCTTTAAAATTTACCTCTTAAGGTCTTATTATATTCCAGGCGAGGTCAACTTATGTTGCAGTGCTGTAGGCTTTTGTAGTCCTGCCCCAGTGACAAAATGCAAAGCAGGCACATGGTTTCTGGTACAGTGGGTGGATGTATACATTCATAACTGGCCACCATTTCAGTTAAATTAGCATTTACATTACATAACAGTAAATCACCTGAGTTTCTATACAGTTAGACAGATTAGGCTCCAGACCTGACCTGAACTGTGTGCTTAGTGGAGCAAACATGACTAAACATTTGGAGAAATAGAAGTTAAATGTTGTCTATGCTAGCCAGCCTGTTGACTGTGGCACTGTGTTGCTTGTGCTCATTGTGTCTGAGAGAATGTGAGAATGACTTGTCTCATCTGTACATTTCCTACAGTTGTGTGTGGTAAAGTCCTTTGTCTGTGGAACGCTTCCAGGACTACTGCACTGGAACAGTAACATTGTGAAGTGCTCCACCCGCCTCCCACTCACCCTCTCACTGCACCTAAATTATTTGATGTAGACAATAAGGACTGCGACACCCTAGCAGACACAAATTTGGTCTTTTATAAATCAATTGACACCAGCTGCTTGAACTAAAAAATTTACCTTTTTAGATTTGATTAATCCAGCAGAAGTGGAATTTTTATATTATTATTATTATTATTATTATTATTATTATTATTATTATTATTTTGTCTGTAGCAGAACAAGTTGTAACAAAGTTACATGGCTTTTAAATGGAGAGAATGTGTTTCTGCAGTCAAATGTAAACAAATATTATGAACATGATTTACAATCGCAATTAACCACAAAATGTAATGTGATTAATCATGATTACATGAATATAATATCTAAATTATACCTAATAAGTAAAATGATCTGCTTAGTCACTGATCAGCCATCATTTTAAAACCATGTCCTTGTTTATAAACTTGTCCATTTAATCAGCACCTCTGAGCTTATAACTGCACTTTGTAGTTCTACATGCATCTGTTTGTCTATGTACTGTATTAACCTCCCTTCAGTCTGTTCTTCAATGGTGAGTGCCTCCACAGGCCCACCACACAGCAGGTGTTATTTTGCTGATGGGTCATTCTCAGCACTGCAGTGACACTGATGTGATGGTGGTGTGTTAATGTGTTATACTGGTATGAGTGGATCAGACCTTGTAGAGCTGCTGGAGTTTTTAAACTCTGTTTTGTGTCCACTCAATATCCACTCTGTTAGTCACACCTACCTTGTTGGACCAGCACTTAGAAACAGTATCTCATCTGTTGCTGCACAGTTTGTGTTGGTCATCCTCGGGTACTTCATCAGTGGTCATAGGATGTTGTCCACAACTTTTAAAAGTCCTCTGCTTTCACTTCTAACTGTGCAACACACACTAACACACCACCATATCAGTGTCACAGTGCAGAGAATGATCCAATGCACAATGAATATGTACCTTTTTTATCCTCACTGCTGTGGGGGTCTTGACCATTGAAGAACAGAGTGAAAACAAACAAACAAAGTATTTGTGGATTGCATCTGACAACACAAATGAATCTGCCACCATAGTGGGTACCTACTGTCTGATTCCACTGTTGCCAATTTAGATTTTGTCGCTATGTTTAGTGAGTTTTCGGACTCGTCTAGCTACTTTTTTGGAAACTCCATGTGAAAGCCCCAGTCGGTCTGCAGTTACTGTCCCCAGTGTGCAACAGGTGCTTCGTGAGCCCCTCCATCATCCCAAAGCACTGACAGGTGGTTATTCTCACAGTAGCCTTCCTGCTGAATTCATGGGCTGGTTGAAGCCCTGTGTTGAGGATGATACATGAGCATACTGCCAGTATTGTAAGGTTGATTTCTACTCAAAACTATGTGAAACAAAGAAACACATGACAACTCAAAAACATAGTCTTATAATAGTTCCATCCAAATCAAGCTGCCATTAAAGAGTAACAAATCACCACTGCAAAAAATGCTGAAATCACCAGAGTCACCAGGAGGTGATAAAAGGACAGACCGGAAATAAAAATGACTTGCCAAGATAAAACTTTCAAACTGGACACCAACCGAAAGCATTCGACTTTGCAGTGCACATTTATCTTCTGTGAGTACCTCTTCGTTAACAACTAAGTTAGCTTTAACTAAGCTAATTAGGTTAGCTAGTTGGGGAGATAGCATTTAGTTTGAGCTTTAGACTTCTAAACAAGCTATGATACATTACAATGTGAGCTTTGCATTGGCAAGGAATATTTTCTTTTGTTTCAGATGCCATATTTTAGGCTCTGTTACCGAGCCTGCTGTGAAGGATTTGTATGCATCTGTGCTTTTATAGGCTTTCAAACTTTGTCCTGAATAAGGCGATGGGTTATGAATTAAGTATATGTAAATATCATGAAACAGTTTGGCAGGGAATCTGATGAGGCTAGCAGTCAAAAAGCTCAGATGATAATAAATATGTGTCGTATCCAATTGAATATTTTTTTTCTGAGTATCGTTTCTGCTCTGCCAAGCTCAAGTGTGAAGTTTGCACCATTGTTTTAATTGCATGAGGTACTCAACATGGCAGTGACCACAACAAAACCATGTTACTGCAACCCATGAATACAGATAAACAGATGGACTACAGTCTGTAATTGTACGACTACAAAGTGCAGCTATACAGTCAAGGTTATGGCTGATCTGTGTGTATTTTATTTGTAACCTGCTTTAGTATTATAAAAGCAGACATAGTCAATATCAGAGGCTGAAGTATTGAAACACTTTGACCTTTTAACAGAGTGCTGTTAAACTTCAGTCCTTCAAGTATCAACCCATCATTCCCTTTTCCCATCATTCCCTTTTCCCATCATTCCCATTTTCAGCTTATGTGTGATATATCACACGCTTCCTTTCCAGTTCTCTTCTCACTTTATCACCAACATGTTGGGGGGTCTGAGCAGTGTTCTAGGAAGTGGCCTTAGGTCATTAAGCCTGGAAAGAGTTGTACGAAGGGACACCACTCTAGCCTCTTAATGAGATGTTTACATATGTGCAAATGCACACCACTTTATCATATCTCTTGTGCACACATGCTGAACAGAATGAGTGGTTACACACAGGTCAGGGGGATGTTATTTCAAGGACTTTTAATCACTTTTGTGAAATACTGGCATCTGTATTGAGCAGTTTCTGTCAGTGAGTGTCCACAGGCAGCCAACTGAGGTTATATGTATCAAAGACTCCAAGCAAAGTGTCACTCCTTTTAAAAAAACATCAAATTGAAAGAGAGATTTTTTCCTGGCTCTTTGTCCAGATTTTTAGTATGTTGACATATCTTTATAAATCAGAAAGTTTGGCCAAGATTTAGACTGCTGTTTTGGTCTGTTATAAATGGCAAAATTACATCCAGTTGAAATTGCCTTTAAAAATAAAATAATATAAACTTCCATATATATATATATATATATATATATATATATATATATATAGGGAATGAGACACTATGTGTGTGTCACACAGTGTGTCTCATTCACTCAATGAGCTTAAAGCAGTTCACATCACACAGCAGATTCACATCTTTAACACAAAACAGAAGCAAGTAGAAAACATCAGTTATGTAGGTGATATGTGTTATTATCAGTGATGTACCAAATACTCGGCAACTAAAAATTATTTGGCTAATAAGAGAGAAGACCAAATTTATACTGAACTATGATATTTTAATGGCACTGTTACCTTTATCTAGTTCCTAGTCATGGATGTGGTCTGGTGATTCTTTGTTTAAAAAGAACAAGTTAAACACAGCGAGTCACACAGAATGTTGAAGTTTCCCAGCTTTTGTTCAGTTTCAAGCATCTGAGCTAAACGCAAATCATTGTCTCTTATCTTGTCTATAATCATATAGATTCATCTTTTCATTTTAAGTATTACATACATGCAGTTGATGCTGTGTTGCTTTTTTGTCTGTTGTCCTTTCTGAGGTGTCCATATTGTTAGTGCCATACTCATATGGGCTGTGTGTGAAACCTGAAGAAGATGCCTTGATACCTTGATCTAGAAGTAGGTGGCTTAAAAGCTGCATTGAGTTAAATGCATTTGTAAAGACTCACAATTAAAACACTTTCAGTAGGCAACACTACACTTCCAAAATACTGACAGCTTCCTCTGTCACAAAAAACATTTGAAAATGCAGCCTCTTTGTGTAAACATTTGATTTGGGCACAAATTCATGCTTTTCTTCTTCAGAATGTAGCCTGAGTTCACAATATATCTTACATATCAGACACAGATAGGGCTGCCACAAACAATTATTTTTATAGTCGACTAATCACTGATCATTATTATTTTTTTTAGAGTAGCAGACTAATCAAATCATACGTTAGTTGAATATAAAACATACAGCTTATCGCACCAGAATGCAGCTGCTATTATATAACCATCATTAGATTTCAGCTATATGCTAACTAAAAATAAAAACAGTTAAGATCATAGTTCATTAAACCTTTAATGAAATATGCAGCTTGTTGCAACAAACAATTATTTAACTGTTTAGCATAAAGTGTAAACGTAGCACTGAAACGTAACATTAGAAAACATTAGTATTGCTATTCAAACATATCACTGCTATAACGTTACAGAAAACACATGAATGTGTGCTAAGGCTAATGAATCAAATTGTCATCACTAATGTTAACTTTTACAGTTATCAGTATGAGTAAGTAGCAAGTTAACTCTCTGTTTACGCTAATTTTAGCAGCTAACTAGCGATTTAGCTTACCGAAATGACGGTCCCTCTTCATCATTGTCACAATCAGCCACAACATGCTTCCTTTTCAGGTGCTCATGCATCGCAGTTGTGCTGGCGTGGAAGGCAAGTTCTGCCTTGCACATATTGCATTGCACACGTTTCTCTTTCATTTTCTTAAAATGATTCCACTCTTTTTAGCTCCGTTGCCGGGTAGCCATGATAGCAGAGCCTGTCTGTATAACGTCCTGTGACGTCATCCATGGCCTACCCCGGTTACCACTACTGCGCATGTGCGTCAAGGACAGAAAGGCAGACGCATCAGTGGAAGGTGAGAAAAACGCAGAGAAAAAGAAAGTAAAAAAAATAAAAAAATAAAAAATGATGCATCGACTATTAAATTAGTCGTTGACTATTTTAATAGTCGACATAATCGTGACTAGTCGACTAATCATGGCAGCCCTAGTGACAGACATGATCAGCAGCTAGTTTAAATCAAGTAAAGCAGACCTGGGCATTATACGGCCCGCTGACACTCTGACCGGCCTGCGAGCAGCGCTACTGCCTGAATACAAATAACGTCTGAAAACGGCTGCGACAAATTTTCTTTGTTCTGATGCAAAATATACATGTGCTCACTCATATTTACTCTGCTCTCGCTCAGATTAGCTCTCACACAAATGTACTCTTCTTCGGTTTAGTGGAGCGTTGTCACTCCCCACCGTCTGTAAATCTACCCTTCAGTAACTAATCCTGCAAAGTGTGAAAAACTTAAATTATTTCTTTTTAACAAACAATGAACCATAAATTTAATTAAACGATAAAGGGAAAAAGTTTTCATATTGGGTACGGGTTGTGACAAGCGTACGTGCACACTCAAACCTTCCTGCGTAATCAGCCATTCAGAAAGGATTAGTGGATTTTGACAAATAACATTGTTCCTGCTGCTCCTGTACATTCTCACTGGTTGGGAAAGGCTTGATGAACACATCTGTAGCTTGCTTCATCATGGATTGTTGGAACCAACGACCTCCTGTACTGCGATTAATTACTTAAATACACACACACACCCACACACACACACTCACACATAAAAGCACAGCACACACAATTATTTTTTTATTTAGTAATATGTTATATTGTAATTTTGCAATCACACTGTCAACTACAGCCTGTGTATTAGTCCAGTGTGCCTGTGTATTATTTCATCCATTTGAGTGTGCATGCACCCTCCACTAAATGTAAAAAGAGTAAGTGTGTGAGAGAGCAGGATATATTTGTAATGCCTCATTTACTTTTTTATTAAGGGATATTATATATACTGTATACAGGGGAGGTGCGGACAAAAGGGACACAAGGTTCCCCCTGAAGACGAGTGGTGCCCTTGTAAAATCGTGGTTCCCTACGCACAGTGCGTGATCCGGCCCCGAGTCTGACCCTCTAAAACTGTTCTGATTTCTCATGTGGCCCTTTCAGAAAATTAATTGCCTTAAGGTGCCTATTGAGTTATAGTATTTGTTAGTAAGACTAACCTTGCAGGTCCAGCTGCAAACTTAATATGATTTCCATTACCATTACTTCAGTATTGTTTGCTATAGGGTCCACTCTTACAAAATGAGCCATGTCAGTAAATTGACATTTATATGATATGATATTATATGATGTGCATCACTGGATACCTTCATTACATCAGTGCTTCCTCCAGGGGGCAGTATAAGGACACATAAGTCTCTTTACAGCCTGACTTTGTTTTCCTGCCCCCTGCAGAATCTGCTAATATCCACATCCTCCTGCCTTTCCCAGCCCTTAAGTTATTTGTGATGTAATGATATGAATGTGCTCTGTTGGTCTTCAAACACAAGATATCTCAAGACAATAGCCAGGCTGCTTAAAAGATGCCACTTTTGTTTATTTCATAAAAACGCCAGTAATGCCCTTATTACCACAACTATCTTGGCCAAGTTTTAATATAAGAATCTCAATAAAAGCCAAACAAAATAAACCGTTGTTCTATTTTTCCATTCTGCTCTGTGCAGGCGACTTGAGAAGAGCAAGCACCTCATCCAACAAAAACCTGACAGAGAGTTCTTTTAATTAGAAGCAGGTTTGCCAGTCAGTTGAATGACTTTTAGTTCTGGATTGGAGAAAGTTCTCTCACTTATTCTTCTGAAACTAACAGTGACTTGTGATGGGTGAATACAACATGCAGTGACTTCTGTACTTTTACTACATTACAGTTCACATCTGTGTGGACAGCTAAATTAGTTTTAATGAATTAAGAGGACAAAAAGTACTTTAAGATGGTGCATGGCATTCAGCAGAACAATATATATCAAATTCTTTCCTATACTTGCTCACCCAAGCAGTTCAGCAGACTACATATGTATTACTGTGTGTATGTATGTAACTACATTGCATAGATAGTTATTTTAATTGTGTTTTTGTTATTTTGCTATGTTAAATTCTTTTTGATCATTGCATGAATAATGTGTTGAACTGAGTTTGATGTTTTGATTGACCTACTCTGTGATTATATGCATTAAGCTCTTTACTGGAAAGATTTAATGCTCTGCTTGACTCAGCTCAAGATATGCCACATACTTCTTGGGCTCTGTTTTTTGTTTGTATGTTTTTGTTTCTGTTGACCTTTCTCTTTTCATAATGCATTTTCTGTTACTGGTAACCTTCTCCCGGATGTCCTCTCTTGAAGGTGAAGCTAGTGCGCTCTGCGCCCCCTAGTCCACAGTTCAGAGCTTCTTTCGACGCTTCTTACCAAGTGTACAAACTCTACCAGATGGCCATTCATCATGACCCACCTGAAAAGCCTAGTGAGAGCCAGGTCAGGTACCCACAGGACAGTGGGGTTGATGATGTATAGCACACATGACCTGGCCTCCACTCAGTATGTAATTTCTTTTTGTTTAACTATGATTGAATCTGCAGCAGTGTCTTTCAGTATACATTCTAGTTTAGACTGATGAGTGATGCAGGTCCTGGTTAAAAGATTAAATGGTGAGTAATAAGTTGAAGAATTTGGCAGCTTCAATGACAGCAAGCGAGGTAGTAAAACAATTCAAAAGCTGGACTTGGTACACTGACATTAATGAGTTATGTCCTTAAACTGAGGTGCAAGGTGAGATGGAATAACCTGTTCAAATGGAGAGGAAATGAGGCAAGGTAGGAGCCCAGAGGAAAGAAAAATGGGTGGTAGGTGTTTCTAGCAAATTTGCAAGCACGAGAATGAATGAATACAGTCCTCAGAAAGAGAGAAGGAGGAGGAAAAAGTGGGAGGAAATGAGAAAACTGCTCCCATACGTACTGGGCATGCAGTGTTTCTACAGGTGCCTTGCTGAAACGGGGAGGTCGTTACTGTTGAGCTGTTTGGGTTCTGGCACAGGTATTTTACCTCCACCCCTTTCTTGGGCCATACCAATAAACATCCATCTTCTCCCTGCTTTTGGTCTTTGGAAGTACTTCATCAATGGTTCAGGTTGTTGAGCTCTGCCTCATTCATGAGCTCACAAATTTCATTTTCCATGCAGCTGCACTTAAGCCATGTGAAATGCTAATTCTGTCTTAAATTATGGTAATGCCTGTGTCTGTTAAATCTTTACATTAGCCTTGAGTTTCCCTCAAATGCAGCCACAAGACATGTTGTGTATACCTTATGTTTCCTTGCTTGTAGTTTTATGAATGGACATAATCTCTCAGTGGACTTTTCCCACAAGGAGCCATCTTTTCTTGTTAACATGTTGTGGACTGTATGGCTGGTTCTGCTTTTCTGTAGTTGTAGATACTGTAGATGCAGTTGATAAACTGTACAGTAATTGTAATATATAATTGACTCTAATTTAATTACGCAGTTGCCATTTCTGCTGACATTTTTCTAAAAGACATCTAAAATATGTTTTTGGGGGTGCTACACTTAGGCGTATGACTACACATCTGTCTATTGAAAAGCATCAGTCTTATCATAACTGCCATTACGTACAGGAAGAAAGTTCTGTATTGCCAAAATTATAATTGAGGAGTAGGAAGAAAAGCATCTTAACCTTTAAATCGTCTTAACTGGCAAGTCAGAAAGATTTTATTTCAAGTATTTTTGGAGCATTCCTGTTGATTCTTTGATCAAGATAATTTCACACAATGTAAAGTCCAGCTGACTTTTCAGATATTGGATGACCACTGCAAATACAAGACTGGCATGAGGAGAGGTATGGAGAAGTTAACCCAAAACATTAGCATACATGAAATTGCTAGTATGACAACGTTCTGCTTCACAAGTGCTACCTGATATTGAGTGCTGAAGATATTTTTGCTATTCACCTTGCTATTCACCAGTATTGCTAATGACGGCAGCAGCAAGAACAGTTCACAGCAGATGAGCCTGAGCTACTTGGTCATGATAAACATAAGCAAAAATATCTTTAGCACTCTTAGAGAGGTAGCACTTGTGAAGCAGAAGGTTGTCATGAGCATATATTTGGTACCATTGATAAAGCGCTTCATCTTATGATTAGACAACAGTCTATATTAATGTTCACTGTGAATATGAGCAGCCAGCTTTTGACCTGTAGCTGGATTGCTTTCATTAGAATGCATGAACAGTTGCCTGCTGGTGGCCAATCAGTATCTCTTGTAGGCCAAACAAGTGTGTTTGCACTGAGGCAAATCTGAATGTAGGTGTTTTAATTGCCAGATTACATTTCACGGACAATTGACACTAAATGAAAATTGTAATTCATATTTGTGTCATTTAAGCACAGCTGCATCACCCATCATGAGGTCAAAGGGTATTAGATCTGTGTAGAAAGAAGAGACAGAAAAGAGAGAAGCAGTTACATTTAATGATTGTGATGATTCAAAAACAAAACATACGCATTGGTAGTTTTTTGTTAAACAGCAGGACACAGCAGACTCTGGCTTGTGGCACTATTAACAACCTGGAGATGCTATTATAATTAAAGTTACTATGTAGGTATATTAACAGAATGTTGCATTGATTGTCATGGAATAATTCAAGAATCAACAGAATTTGATGTTTTGTGACATCCTGAGATTTGTAGAGCACTCTTTCCTTTACATCCTTTTGCATTTTTGCCTCATACTCAGTCATGTCTCGCACACGTGAGCATCATGCACGTATGTCTGCAAATTAGTGGTTAGGCTTGAGTTAATTACAGTAAATGCTTTTGCTGTGTGAGAATGCTGGTGGTCTGAATATTATGAGGTTTACATCCCATCAATCAGATGTAGAAATGATTATGGCTCATTACAAAGGATCAATAGTCTGCATCTGTACCAGCTCTATAATCATTAATCATATCTATTTACAGCAATTTACAATCACAGCTTTGATTACCAAGGCAGTTATTGCATTAGCAATAGTTGTTTCACATTTAATGTCTTGTAGCTCATCATTTAATAGTCTTTGCTTACATGCAAAAAAAGGATCCACTGTGTGAAAATTCATGTGTTTGAATGTCTTTAGACTGAAATATTGCTTGGCAGATGCAATAGAGGAGTTTCAGAAGGGATTGGTATACACTGTAGTGTACTGTTGACTTCTAGTGACAGACAGACAGACATACTGAACTTTACTGTAAACTTTACTTTAAACTGTATTGATGTTGAAGGGAATTTGCAATGCTACAGTAGCAAGACATATTTGTGCATAAAAATATAAGCCAGAAATAAGTTTGGACAAAAGGTTAGAGAGTGAATAGAAAGGGAAGCATATTTGTATAAGTGCGTTTATATGACAGCAGGTGTTGCATTAAATAGTGAGATATATCACTGTTCAAAGTCTAAAGGATGTAGTGAATAGTGTCATAACTAGCAAGTTACGATATATTGCATAGTATGTGTCAACTGGAGTACACAGTAATCATATTTTGTGATGTGATTCACATACAGGTCAGACAGCAGGTCAGTATTATCTCTGCATTGTAGTGGGTATCAGTCTGCAACTGAATGTTGCTTTGTTAAGTGTTAGCCTCACAGCTCCAATCCTGAATTTTCTTTGCTTACTTTGCACACTCTTCCTTGCAAAACCACCCTACCCCACATCCAAGACATATGAAGATACTGGCAATCGTTGTCACGTGCTACACAACTAGTACTTGTCAGAAATTCCTGCAACTCATTTAATGTTGCTGTACATATCTTGGCAGCCTCCTGGACCAGTTTTCTTTTTTCACTTTTCATCAGTTTTGGATGGACGTCCAGTTCTTGATGTCACTGTTGTGCCACATTTTATCCACTTCTTGATGACCATCTTCACTGTATTCTATAGTATATGTAATACCTTGGAAATTGCCTTTTACCTTTCTACGGGCTGTATAATACAAGCATGCACACACATGCATACAACATGCTTCAAATGTGTAAAATAGAAAAGGAAATGAATGGAATGATACGGAGCCCCTAAAGGGACATGGTGTTTTTTTTTTTTTTTTTTTTTTTTTTTTTTTTTTGATTATAGGGATCCAATTTTTTATTTTTTGTTTACTGTCTTGTACAATCAGGTGAGCACCAGATACTATTAGGTGAGCACCTGAAACTATCTGGTGCTCACCTGTTAGTATCGGGGGCTCACCTGATACTATTGGGTGCTCACCTGATACTATTGGGTGTTCACCTGATAGTATCAGATGCTCACCTGATAGTACCAGATAGTAAACCAAAAAAAAAGACATCCCTATAATCTGGAAAAAAAAATACATCAAGTCCCTTCAGGGGCTCCGTAGAATGAATCACAAAATAGGATTAAAAATACAACTTAAGAATAGTGAAAAAAGCAGTTAAAGCTTATTTATCTGTGAGACCCTAAAGTAAGATTTGAATGCAGTTTTAATGTGTTGATAGAAGTTTTGGGGATGTATTTTTATAGACGTGACTGGACTACCACACGAACAGCAAAGCACCCATTTCACAAAATGTGTCTTCCATTAAAAACTGTGGAAAAAGGTGTGCAATCTAAGGGCATTTTCACACTTGTCCTGAATATTTGAGTCCACACCAGAACTAATTCTGGGGTTGTTTGGGGGAGGGACTCATTATTTCTAGTTTGCTTTCAAACATAAGAATTCCAGCTGAGCCATGGATTGATTGTTCAATTGCACACATCACTTTTCTGCATGTATGTTTGCAAAATGTTAGGAAGAAGCTTAATCCATTTGCTACTTTTTATTATTTGGCTTGGATTCAAACACTTTAACAGTGAGGGACACTTGACCAAATATACAAAACTCATGAAGCTAGTTGACATGGGACTGGAAAAAAGTTCTAGTGTGAAAACGCTCTCAATTCAATTCAATCAAATCAAATCAAATCAGAGTGTACCGACAGTCTTCAGTGTAATTGTAGCCATTTTTCATAAGGTCTTTGAATTTTAACCTCTATTCTTCAAAACATGATAATTGTGCTGTCTACTCCAACTGTTTGATGCCATAGTGTGAAACAATGACTTTCTGCAAGTTTATGGACAAGTCTTAAAACATTTAAGCAAATCAGAGGGAAAGACATCCTGATACTAAGCTACTTTATCTGTTTAAAACTGCTGCTGAGGCTATTAAAAGCTTAAAATTTTGGAATTTAGGGTTTGGCCTTTTATTTTGTCTTGAATATCAGAGTAATTTCACACTGCAGAATAGATTAAGTGGGTTCTCCTGAATGTTGCAGTAGAGTTGAACTGAGCTGACAAAGCTGCAGTGCACTAGCCTCACCTTCAGACCTCATTGTCCTTCATTTGGTGTTTTCACTTAACTTCATTGATGGAATCACACCCTGCTGCTTAGTATCTGTCATGCACCTACTATTGTTGACTCTTTTTTATTTCCCTTTTTTGTTTTCCTTTTTTCCATAAGGAATAGTTTGGTCAAAGATTCTAGTAACAGTGGCAGGGTGTTTACATGCACTTAATAATCCGCAACTCACAGAAGAAGCTGGATGTGAAGTAAAACAGCAAAGATTGACTTTACCAGTACAGTGGTACCTTGAGATACAAGTTTAATTTGTTCTGTAACGGAGCTCATAAGTCAGTCAACTCATATATTAAACAATTTTTTCCCATTTAAAATATCTGAAATAGGTTTAATCCATTCTAGCCATGTGAAACATCCCCCAAACCATCCTAAATTGTGGACAAAAAGACATGTTTCGAATTAAGAAACACACATATATACACTTTACCAATGCATAACAAAATATTTCAATTTCAGATTTCAATAAATATTAGTGTAAAATAATTTTTAGGGAATTCTTGCTGTAGCATTTTAAATTCGTGGGGAATTCGATGCATGCGGCACTGTGTATTACAGATGCGTAGTGCATGCTGTACAGTAAAATCTCTCTTCTCCCATTTCACTTCAGCATCCGACTCCTGCCAAGAAATTCAGCAGCTGAAGAATGAGATGCCATGGTTCATTCTTTGCAGTTCAGTAAACACAATTTTCACTCAGAAGCATATGTATGTTCAGGACCGGCACGTGCACGCAGATGATGGGCTGTGCCTGGGTCTTTCTTCTGCGCGAAATAATATTAACAGCATTTACCATAATTACTGTATGTATGTTATTAAAATTAAATAGGTTTAAGGATTTAAAACATTCTTACTATCAATTTTTTTCAAAAAGAAGGAGAGCAGAGCACAAGATTGGACTTGATTCTGTGGGTAACACGAGATGCAGGTGTTGTGCTGCCCATACTGGACCTTTGCGTGCTGTACAGTAAAATCTCTGTTCATCCATTTCACTTCAGCATCCGACTGCTGCCAAGAAATTCAGCAGCTGGCTGAAGAATGGGATGCCATGGTTTGTTCTTTGCAGTTCAGTACAAAACAATTTTCACAAAAGCCGAAGATGTTCAGGGCCGGTGCGCGCAGCTGGATGATGGGCTGTGCCTGGGTCTTTCGTCCACGCGAAATAATATTAATTTTAATTCATTTCTTTGCGCCAACTAGCAGCAGCCACTTGTATCTTGAAATTTCGCTCATACATCGAACAAAAATACGGACGGTGTCGCAGCTCGTATCTAAAAAAATGTGTATGTTGGTCTGCTCATATCCCAAGGTACCACTGTATTTAAAAATATATATACACTGTAGTTCATAATGTCATCCTTCTTGTAGCTTTCTCTCTGTTGTTGCAATGGTAGAGATGTTTTTTAATGAGCAGTTATATATTTCTGTATTTAAGATACCATTTTTAAGAGATCTCTTCTGTTTGAATGTTGTCCACCATCTAGAAGAGGAAGAATATTCAGTCTTCATAAGTGTTTTGTTACTATCTTGTGTGTTCTGCTGTTTTTGGAACAAAACTCACAAGCCGACAGAAATCAGAGTAAGAGTATACATGCACTGAAAGAACAGATGTCTGAACTCATGTCCAGCTCTCTTTATTGAATCTAAGAAGTCTTATGCTATGTATACGACCACTTAAATAATCAGATCACTTTTGGAATATAGTGCATGTAAACTTACTTCATGCTGTTGCTGATTAGTAGCTTCCATTCTGACCTGTGTTAGCCAGCAGTGAGTGATGGATTTAATGGTTAAAAGCAAAATCCTATTAGCTTAACAAATATGAATGAAGGAAAAGAACATGGAAATGTGATGCTCTCAGGTTTATAGTCCTTTCACATAAGTGTGATACTATAGTTCTGTCTTTGTAGGTTTTTTCATTGTCGTTGCTAATCCTTCCCTTTTTTAAAAACATCTGGCCTCCCCTGTACTTCATTTCACACCTGTATTTTATCTCCATTTAATCTGTCACCAATAAATTATCTGTGATTCCAAATGTACGTATGTGCTTGTTCACAAACCACTTCTGGTCACTTGGCCACTTCCCTTATCATTTTTTTCCTTCCCATCCTGTGACCATCCCTTCATCCTGCTGCCCCTGAAGGTGAGGCTAGTGCCGGTCAGCTTTGAGGACCCTGACTTCTTGGCATCCTATGAGCAGTCGGCGGTGCTGTATGCCACTTACCAGATGAGCATTCATGGCGATTCTCCATTCGAATGTGATGAAAGCCAGGTATGCCTTTATGTGTCTTTTCCACACTTATTTTACAGGAGATGCGATGATTCCTGAAGCTCTTTGAGATTTTTTTCTTGCTTGGGTTCTTTTTCAACTTCAGATGTACTCCTGTTTCATAGAAAGTGAGCATGTTTCTGGTTTAGACATTAGTGCTACGTGATCCTGGCAATAAAGAAACAGATAAGGGACTCTGTAGGCCACCTTTCACTGTGTAACCCATTTCAGTTTCTTTTATAGTTCTTTATTTTCTGTCCTGTCACACGTGACCATTTCACAACATTATTTGTATGTCCAGTGACAAACCTTTTACATTCAGAAGTACAAATTTGATACATTTGTTTTTAAAGACAAGTAAAAGAGCAGAGTATAGAAGTCAGCTAGACTTGTTCCTGGATTCATTTTCCTCAACATTATACCATCAGCATTAGATATTTTTTTAAACTGCCACTCTGTCATATTTGTATATTAGTTGCCTAGTTATGTAGAATGTTTGCATGCTGAACTTTAGGGCTGTGGTCTTGTTAACATTGCTAATAATTAAGCTAATAATTGGTAATAATTAAGCAGTGAATCATGGTAAGAATTACTTGGTTCTTGACGCTTGCGATTGTCATTTACGTTATATTTGCAATGTTTTTAGATTAGATTAAACTTTTTGCCAATGTGATTTGCACACAACAGAATTTGACTTCTGCATTTAACCCCCTGGAGTCTGAGGGTATTTCAGGCACTCTGATGTAGTCTGACATGCATTTACTTTTTACAGATTACACCCATCTAATTTTTCCCCTCCAAAGTGTTACATAGGCTTTAGTTCAGCACAGACTCAGCAACAACAGTATCAAAACAGTAAGAGTGTCATAAATCTGTATTTTGTTTAAATCTGCTCTAAACCTAAAACAATGTAACTATAAGTGTGTTGGCTACACACTGGTCAATACAGTTTTTAGAACTTGTATTTGGTTTTATTTCTAAAGCTTTAAGGATTGTGAGGTGACACTGTTTAACTTAGCCACTAACCCTTCATGGGATATTCATGCGTTATATAATTGTTTTTGCAGAATTTTGTTAATATGCCGCTGGCGTGAGCGCCAACTCCAGAGGGTTAACCCATCTGTGTAGTGAAACACACACACTAGTGAACACACTAGGCTGTGAACATGTCCCGAAGCAGTAGGCAGCCCTATCCACGGTGCCCAGAGAGCAGTTGGGTGTTAGGTGCCTTGCTCAAGGGCACTTCGGTCATGACCTGCCCGGGAATTGACCTTCTGGTTACAAGGCCAGATCCCTAACCAGCAGACCAAGACTGCCCCCCCAAAAAAATGCTTGCAATGTTTTGATGTGCATTTGCTTTATCTTCTGTTTAACATGGCTGATGGTGCTTAGACTGCCATGTAAGATTTGTTTTGTTCCTAACGCTGCCTTCAAGTTGTGTAAGAAATATCGTAATGACCAGGACATGCCTGCTGCCACAGTGTTGTATTTACAGGTGGGATTTTTCAATGAACCTTATGTTTCTAGGTTGGGGCATGTCAAAATCAAAATGTGGTTGCTGGAACAGATGAGAGATACTCATACATTATGCCTCTCTGTCTGGGTGAAAGCAGCCCATCTACTTTGATTGGTGGTAGATACACATTTATAGGTATTTGCCGGTTTAATGGCATACAGTGAGGAAAATACGTATTTGAACACACTGCAAATTTGCAAGTTCTCCCACTTAGAAATCATGGAGGGGTCTGAAATTGTCATCTTAGGTGCATGTCCACTGTGAGAGACATAATCTAAAAGAAAATTTAGTTATTGCTGCAAATAAGTATTTGAACACCTGCCAATCAGCAAACATTCTGGCCCTCAAAGACCTGTTAGTCCGCCCCTAAAAAGTCCACCTCCACTCCACTTATTCTAAATTAGAAGCACCTATTTGAGGTTGATAGCTGCATAAAGACACCTGCCCACCACACAATCAGTAAGACTTCCAACTACTAACATGGCTAAGACCAAAGAGCTGTCAAAAGACACCAGAGACGAGATTGTAAACCTTCTCAAGGCTGAAAAGGGCTACGGTGCAATTGCCAAGCAGCTTGGTGAAAAAAGATCGACTGTTGGAGCAATTATTAGAAAATGTAAGAAGCTAAACATGACTGTCAATCTCCCTCGGACTGGGGCTCCATGCAAGATCTCACCTCTTGTGTATCAATTATCCTAAGAAAGGTGAGGAATCAGCCCAGAACTACACGGGAGGAGCTGGTCAATGACCTGAAGAGAGCTGGCACCACTGTTTCCAAGGTTACTGTGGCTATTAGACTAAGACGTCATGGTTTAAAGTCATGCATGGCAAGGAAGGTTCCCCTGCTTAAACACTAGAAGCGCGGATGCTACGAAAATTTTTGTCAGGAGTAAATCTGCTGGAGGACGATTAGCGTCCTATTGATATGCTAATTACATGACAAACGCTCCAGCGCAAAGTGAGGGAAAGAAAGTTACAGAAAGCAATATCTCAGTTGAGCTTCACAGAAAGACACTCAAAATACTATATTTTAAAATCAAACAAAGAACACAGAGAAAATGTATTTATTTATTACTTTTAGATCGTTTTAGATTTATAGATTTATTTGTGCATTGCCGT